>JAJMAO010000035.1:0-122011 GCA_030572575.1 Scheffersomyces insectosa
GTCGTAGAAGACCCGTACCGCAGCATTGTCGTAGAAGACCCGTACCGCAGCATTGTCGTAGAAGACCCGTACCGCAGCAAAATTAATAATTCCTAGTTGAATGAAAGAAGCAACGAACACCGAAAGAATTTGAACTCTGAACAAAGCTCTAGGAGGAACCTTCGTATAGTGAGCCATCTTTTGGTCAGTAATATAAGTTTGAGCTTGGCCGTCAATATTATATCCAAAAGCTTTGATAAAGTTTAAGGCCAAACCATTTCCTGGGAGAGCGTAACCCATAATCAACTCAACTAAGACGTTGAGTCCAAATGAAAAACCGGTTCTTGAGTAGATAGCAGTGATAGGAATCAAGAACACAAAGTTAATACCGAGTGCAAAAAATAAGCCCCACACAGGAGTCTCAGCTGGATAGACTTCTACACAAATAATTGCCAAGATAAGAGAGATTACCAAGATAACCATGAATGCCCAGTCTGGCACCTCCTTGTAAGCACTCATCATTTTAGTGTGAGGGTCATCAAAACCATCATAAGTTGATTTTCTGAAGTTTCTAATTCCATCAGCAACTCCTTTAATGGCTTTCCACATTTGCTTGTATTTATTTCCAATTTCGAAGATAATTGCGAAGGGATAGATAGCAAAAAAGGCTCCATAGAGAACCAAATTACCAGCCGAATAGAATGGAGGACCGTATTGCTGATATTTCTTGTCATCAAGCAAGCTATGTTCGTTAACAACTTCAGTGACTTGGTAGTAGTCACCTGTATTAGTGAATAACGATGACGAGTTAATAGGAAGGTATCCGGTCCATTTGTAATTGGAGTAGTAGACTCCAAGAATGCAAAACAAAGAAATGAAGGCTCCAATATATTGTGAAAACTGAGTGAAGAATGGAATTGTCAAGCAGCCGCTAAAATTAAGCATGTTCCAATCAAATGAAGGGATAGGATTCAATCCCAAACCACTAACAGATCCAGTTACCATGGCCAAATGGAAGTTATCCGGCTTGATCCAGGTCATCCAGTTGAAAGTGGACACTGCGTAAAACAAATAATCTGGGATCCAAAAGTATAACCATGATCCAGCAAACGTAATGAAGAAGAAAACGTATTTGGAGACTGCCCATCCGTTGAGAATTTCTCTTTTCTCAGGTACCATTAACGCTCTGTTCAAGGCTACTGTGGGTAAAAGTGTGGGCCAAATTGCTTGTACTGGATACACTGCAAATTTTCTAAAGAGCCCGGCAAATCCGAAACCTAAAAAGTTGTTCGATAAGATCAACAAGGTTTGATATCCGAAGTCTGCCCATTGATTATTGTAGAAAATCTTCATCTTTTGGACATGGATGTTATACGAAACATAACTGGATGCTCCAGATACTGAATAAAATAATGTAGCAAGCATTTGTTCCTTCCTTGACCATGGCCCTGGGTTAAGATCGATAGTATACTTCCATACTTTGAATTTCCACTTCGGTAAAAGATATTCCAACGCCAAGCCTGTTGGATAAAGGAAGATTTGAACAACAGAAGAATCCAAACTAATACCAGGCTGTCTTTCGGCAAAGAACTGGTTAATAACAGCACCGATAGCTGTCCAAATGAGTCCTGCAATGTAAACTCTAACGGTTTCAACTGGAATTGTTGGATCATCGTAGGGGTCAGTAACTGCCCTAACTTGAGGATAGGGGGAATGATAAGCAATCAAGACTGCTTCCAATCTGACTTGTAAATCCCAGTCAACAATTTTGTGGAAGTCATTGTCCAGGGCAGTTCCCTCCAAAGAAGATCTCTCTTCGTATCTTTCCTCATCAGAAGAAGATCCTTTCTTCTCATCAAAGTTAGATTCTAGTTTGTCTTTCGCTGTGGGCCTTCTCCCGTCAGATAATTCCGCTAATCTCTCGATTAACTCATAATCAGGAGTTGGAATATTAGCATCATCTCTGAAATCAACGACGGCCTCTTTCAAAATGGCTACGGCCTCATCAGTAGACAAATTTTCTACTTTTTGAATATAGAAAGCTGCTGTAGGAGGTAAATCGTCAAAGGATTGCAAACCATCCATATGGACTCTCTTCAAGATAAGAAATTTCTGATCCTCGGTCAAAGAAGATCCAACATCACCTATGGATACAGGGTTAGAGGTAACAGCATGTAAGTCGATTTCATGATCCTCGAGGTCCAAGGGGTTAGCACTGCGAATGCTAGTAATGTGATTAAGCCCACCTTTCTCAGATTCAGACATTTTGTATGTTTCTGTTTCTGTCGTAGAAGACTACAGCTGATAATAGTATGTGAACTCCACCCATAACGAGGAATAATCGAAGCTTATATATCTAGAAGGACGGGAAGCTTCAAATTGGAGCCGTACAACCAAGTTGGGTTAATTAAATCTGCTAATCTTAAAATCCGGAGCCATAGATTAGACAAATTTCAGATAATGAACTCCAAAGAACCACAACTTTCGCAATTATCGGACAATTTCTCCTCTGGAACATAACTCTAATCGCGTGGCGCTAATTTGAATATTTTCTCCAACAATTGTTGCGAATTTCTGTGGTAGTGAACCTGAAGACAGTATTTTCTAACATTTTGACCGCCTATGCACGTACAATTTGATGTCCGGCCCTCACTAAGCCTGATACTTGCTCATACATGCAGTTTAATCATTATGCAACTTGAATTGTTACAAAATGTCGCAGACATTAACTATTAAAATGACATTTTGGCCTTTTGCAAGCTGGTACGCCTATAGTATTGGTTTTGAAGGCATGTTTAAGTTTCCTTAGATCCTTTTGATCGTCTAATGTACCTTAATTAGCCAAGGACGCAATGCAGAGATGTCTAAACCTCGATCGGTTCAGATAAAGTTTAGAGTTTTAGATGGAATTTATTTTGTAATCTTGACACCGTAAGGAGACATTTGGTGGACGCCAAACTTGAAATTTTGTCTGTCGGAGGCTTTCTTGCGCGGATAGCCGGACCATGGATAGAAGGTACATTATTGCGTATCTGAAAGATGTCCAAAAGCGCTAATTTCTGTCATGGTTGATAGCGGCTAGTTCGCCTGATCTCGACTGTCATCCCGAATGACAGTCGTGTCACTTGATAGATCCTTGGCAACAGCCACCTGACAAGTGACAAAGAGGTCGGATGATGTCTTGGCCATGGCCAAACTCTTGGGTGTTTTGCCCCGAGGGATTATCTCTTGGGAGTAAAATGTCAGGACTACCTAAAAATAAAATGGAAAAGTAGGAAGGAATTCCTTATCACAGTCGGTTATATTTCACTTGACATATTCTGAAGTGGCGTATACAGGTTTGATATGGCTTGACGGCCCGTAAAAAGTTAATATTGTAGACGCTTCCAGAGACAATTTCTCCACTTCCTAAGCAAGGTTCCACCACAACCGTGAATTGTTACCACTAATGCATCTATCCATAGCGTGATGAAGCTTGAAATGTACTGCAATGTATCCATGGACCAAAATTGGGGTTCAAAGGTTAAACTTGGTGGGTTCCGCATTGACGCACGGCTCCCACAATTTGACTCAACTAAAATATTTGTGGATGCACAACTCCCCTGTTAATTAATGCAGTGGATGCACGGCCCCAAAATTTGGAAGCAATTTCACGGCTGCAATATCGGCGAGTGATTCCCGTCTCCGACTGTCTTCGGTTGGAATTACTTGGATATTGTCCGTGGCTCAACATGTGGCTCTTATCTTCTGAAACTAGGTATTTCCCAGCATCTGGGAAGATAAGATACTGACAACAACAGTTGATAGTCACTTTCCGAGGATGTGAGGGCATTCCGAAGTGTTTCAGCCTGTCAGATCGACAGTGCCAAATGATATTCGGGACAGGAAGCATCGACACCAAGTGGGTGGGCTGTTCCCTCGAAATCAGATACATTGAACAGAGTAGTATGCTTTGTTTCGGTGATATGCATGCTATTGACGTTTTCTTGTAACTCTTCACCTTGAGGAGACTTTTCCTTGAAAGAATCTATCAATGGAAATGTTGAAGCGAAGTTATGTCCATCAATTAGATGCATGCTATTGTACTGAAGCCCGTGATGATATCATTTTCTCTAAACATTTTGGCAACAATTGATCTTCACTATTGTTCTAGTGGGCTTATAATTTCACGATAATTCCTTCTGTATAATTTGCGGTTTCCCTTGCTTTTGAAATAGCAGATATTACTAAGTCAGCAAGGTTATAAGTGGTGCTCATCCTGCTGTCTTGGATTGCCTTTGAATCATGGTCATTCCCAGTTGGTAAATGTAAATCTACTGGCTCTCGATACTTCATCAATACGTAACATATTGTCCCATAAATGCATTCGTTTCCCACCACTTAATGCTATCCAAACATGGACGAGTCAAGTTTGGTTTACAACTATTTCAGAAAGGACATTTCCATGGCTACTTAAGAACAGCTTCCTAGTGCCTCGACTTTGAACTTTACAAATGTCATAAAATGTTCAAGTTGGGATAGTGTCTTCTGGTGTATGTCCAAGTGATATTTTAGAGCTAAAGGTTGGGCTTTTAAATCTCCAAAGTTTTCGTCTTTGTTACCAAGATTTCTGAAACAATCCAGTTTTTGAAATAGTAAAAGTCTTGGCACTTCATCTTACTTTCGTAGGAAAGTTAACACGAAGGTTCACGTCTTAGATGTGGCTGCATTCATTCTTTTACTTATTGAGGCGTTGATAAGTGATCTTAGGTTCAACTAAATACAAAAGTATAATATAAGCTTCTTTCAATCCATTATTATGAAATAGTTCCTGCATCTCTAAATGCTGCAAAATTGCTGTCATTACTTCAATACAACTACGACTTAAGAAGGAAGTCTTGAGTTTCTTTATCTGGGAGAATCATAACCCTGGTGTTCCTCATATATCTTCGTAAAAAGATATTTCTATGTCAAAAAACTATACTCTACGCATATACAGATAAGTCTACTTTCCAAAGCTTTAAGACTCCATCTAAGCCAATAGTCACAAATTGCCCTTCCGTACCATCGTATGAGATCCATTCTACACCAGAAACTCCAATTTGATGAGCTAAAGGAAACTTCAATACTTTTGATGGCTTTCTAACGGAATACAAAAATAAACCGGTGTCTAAACCACCGCTGATTACGAACTGGGAATCAGGAGTCCACTTAGCATCTATAACCTTACTTGAATGGAATGCCCAACGGGTAGTCACAACTGTTGCATCCGAGCCATACAATGTGTACTTACCAGATAAATCAGCAACAGCAGCGTATTTTCCATCTGGGGAGATACGGATAAGGCTGGGTGGGGAGCGAAGAGGAGAATATTTGACGGAAGAAGGGGTAATCTTGCCAGCATCAATAGTAAATTCTTCCACAACATTTGATTTTATATTTGTCACAAGAAGACGCTCGTTCGAAACAGCAAATCCCGATGCTTCGAAATTCAATGTCAACTCGGCAATTTTCTCTAGCTGACCTGAATATAATTCAATTGACGTCTCGTACAAAACGATGATGCCACTCGAGAATACGCCTATTTGCTTTGATTGTTCCTTCAAGTTAACAGAGTTGGCTAAGGTATTATTGTTCCATAGGACTAATTTGTCATCCCATCCGGCTGTAACAACATTGCTACCCGCGCCGAGAACATTAACGACATAGTTTGAGTGTGATTTGTTCGAATTACCTAAAGAAGATGGTACGGTCTTTATATGTTTGTCTTCAATTGACCATTTGAAAAGTGATCCATCGGAGCCACCACTTATTAGTTCGTGCCCATTTAAAGCAACGGTCGTCAAGGGTGAATTGTGGCCAGGCAATACAGCAAATGGAGCTTCTCCGTCCTCTTTGAAGTAGTTAAGGTTTCCATTGTACGATAATGAAATGATGTAGTCTTTTGTTACCACGACACCAACTTGTTGGTTATCAACAGTCGCCGTTGGATCAATAACATAGCTATTGGTGGCTTCTAAGGTTTCTGGGGACCATGCCTTGAGAGTGTTATCGGCAGAGGCCGTGACAAATCTCAGAGAATCCTTGAACCAAGAAATGGAGAAAATTCCTCCCTCATGGGCGTTTTCCTTCTTACTTATAAATTCTCCCGTCTTTCCGTCGTATAACACTATGGTTCTGTCGGAACCACCACTAACTAAAAACTGTCCATCAGGAGAGAACTTCACGGCCCTGACAGTGTTGGTATGATGGCCCCTGATACTTTTATCAAACTTAAAAGGGGGACCGTTGAAAAACACCAATGCCTTATCCTCACTAACAGTAGCTGCTCTGTATGGTCTCTGTGGCTTAATGTCCACAGCGGTAATTGCACTGGAATGACCCTGGATCTCGCCAATGGAGTTACCTGAATCCCAAGTGAAGCAATGGCCAAACTTATCCTTTCCTTGGCCGACGGCAATGATTCTGGAACTGTCTGCGTCCCAAGCAATCGACTTGATTGGTCCCGACAATATCTGGAACTCGCTCTTGATGTTAGGCTGTTCAAAGATGGAAGTTGCATCGGCACCAGGACCAGTGACAACAGCGGTGTCCCAGATCTTCAAGGCACCGGACTCGTCAGCCGAGGCCACGTAGTTGCCGGATGGCGCGAAAGTCGCAGCAGTGGTGGTATGGATGTGCTTGGTGAACTGCTTAGGGGGCAATGCTGATTGGGGGTCAACGCTTCTTACGATGATTGATTTTCCATTGGGATACACGATTCTGTCGTTGATAGGATCGTAAGAGAGGTGGAGCGATTGGGCCCTGACAGTAGACGGATTTGGCGGATACAAGGCCTGTGGAGTAATCGACATGATTGATGCAAAGATATCGTGATTGCAGGGCTGAAGACTACAACTGCAATGCCAATGGCAAGAAGAACAAAGAGTACCAACTGTTGACTTCTCGGTTGGTTCTTGATTTGAGTGGTGGCTCTTTTGGGAATTTAGTTTTTCGGGTGAGGCTGTGTTGTGTGTAGGATGGCGGCAGTGCTGGTGTGGCAGAGTGTCTGGTTGTGCGGAGAAGGAATAGGAGTTGAAGTGTAGAGGGTTCGGAAAAGGTAGAAGGTCTTAGTGATTTTGGGTATTGTAATTCTTGTGGTATGTAAGAGAATGAGATAATTTTGTCCTGTTCATTTTACCTAAAATTCTTTGAGTTCTGTTGTAGGAGAACGGTGAAGACCAAAAGCCCAACCCTACAGTAAAGCAGGCATTGGAGGGAACCTCCAGTTGAGTTATAATTACCCAGGTTTACTGCCAATCGTGGGTATAGGGCCACTGGAGTTAAATTATACGTTTAATAGACAATGTCTGTGAGTTGGTGTGTATGTACTCGAAATGTAGTATGATTTTGCAACCTATTTACCTTGGTTGGCCCACTAAATGTAAGTATTCGTGTAGATTTTCCATATTGTGGTGAGTCTATGGCATTCTATTCTAGAAATCTTTCAAAATATATAGTCAAAATATTGAAAAATTTTGGGATAAACTTTAACTAATATCTATAAAACCTAGCCGAAACTTTAATATTACATGAACGAAAAAGGAATTTTATTAATTATACCTATCTGTTCGTAGGTTTCTATGTTGCAATCCCGTAAGAACCATATAGAAAGGGATTGTATGGTATCATCGTTATCCTTCTTACCCCATCCATCCTGTCATATTGCCACTGTAGCATTTCCTGCCTACATACACTCAGTAGAAAGGAGAAAAGTCAGAGAGAGAGTGAGGGAGAGCGCATGACGGACAGCTCAGATTTGGAAAGCGCGAAGTGCGAAGTGCAAAGTGTCGTCTTTGACCCTGCAGTGATTTCATCTTCTATTCAAACTAGCAACCGGAATTGGCTCTATGGATCCCATCAACACTACTTGAATAGTGAGCAATCGGCGAACTATTATAATTTAATTTGCAAGCGAGCCTATCTGTCATAGTTGACTGAATAGCTTGGCAAAGATTTACACAAGACATGCCCTATGCATGAATCACCTCTTCCTGCATAAACTACAACTCCTCGATATCTTGTATTCTCACGGAATGTTTGCAAGAACTGATAAGCTTCAGCACTAGATACGGACGTCTGCGTTTTCAATGCTCTCTTGTCTTCTCAGGGCACATTCAAGCACTGATTGGTAAAATTCAATCGTAAAAGGGGGTATTCAGTATTTTAGCAGTTTATTCAATACTTTGTACATAAGTACAAGTAACCTCAAGTAGTCCAGTCTCCTAAATTATAATTGCGGTTGTGCCTGTTCTCTACAGCACCAATGAAATCTATAAGTAGCCATAATTTTATCATCTCCTTCATTTATTAATTTATAATCCTGATATTCGTGTGGCTCCTTTCACACTTGTTACTGAAATTCCAAGAGTCGCGTTGGATATTCTGAGCCTTATTCCCTGATTACACGTAATATTAGGACCTGAAATTATTACCCTCATGGCTATCTAAGGCCGCGCCTACGGCCGTGCACTCAAACCCCTAAGGAAGAGTGCTAATCCCAAATCGCGCCTGAAAGCGTACGGCCCCTTTCAAACTCACTGGTGAAGACCCGGGGTATACTTAGAAAGTAGATAGTTTGGTGCCGTGTAGTCACAACAGAATATCTCAAGGATTCCTTAATCTTGATAAGATAAGACACTGGATTTTGTACTACATTTCCTTAAAATTATTTATATAAATGACAGTGCATCCTTCTTTAAGTTTATCATGGGTGAATAAATTATTCAAACATATTACCCATTTTCGCAATGAAGTTCCCAATAGTTGCTATTGTCGCTTTTTTAATCAGTGCCGCTGTGGCCGTACTTCCTCCTCAACACCCTTGCCCCCATGGAGATAAGAACTGTGTGCCTAATAATGTTAATAAAAAGTAATTGTGTAAATTACATCAATGGCACAAGGTTCAAGTACATTCGTTGCTCAAAAATATTTTAAACTGCACAAAAGACGAATTAAAATCAATACAAGATTTTGTGCTTGTACCATCCCTAAGTATGAAGAATTAGTATGTACTTAATAAACACTTCATGCTAAAAACTGTCTGGTGAAGCATGTATGCTTCTATGTAGAAGTCAATTCATTTCCGTTCGTCTGAAAATGTTAATGACATGATTAAAATATGTATCGAAATACGATATCATTGTAGACTGGAGCGTGGCCAAATACAACAAGTTCCTTTGCACAGTCTTTAGAAGAATTGAAAAAGATCAACAGATACCTACTCACTACCCTAAAATTATCAGGGAAGCGATAGGCTCAGGTGGTTAGCACTCGCTTAACCGACCCTTAATTCAAAACCTGGATATCTTCTTCCAACTTTAAATAGTAAACAAACACCTCCACTCTCACCTTTAAGATAAGCCGAAAATCTTGTCTTTATAATCTCTCTCTATCTCCTCTTTGATATAGCTAGATAGTAATAAAGATCTATATCTGAACTTCTTTTTGGTTAGATTCGAACTTATTATTGTCAATGTATCTTTTGTTGAATTCTCCAACCACTCTTTAATGTTTTATACCTTGCTGATTTACCTTCTGATTTACTTTCTTCCGGTTTTTTTTCTTTTGATACTACCACTATGCACCTAGCAATATCTATTCTAAACACACATGATCTGGTGTCTAAATATGCTAACTCAACAAGTGAGGATTAGGAAGAGGTAGAAGATCTTGGTGATTTTGGGTATTTTGGGTATTGTGATTCTGGTGGGATTTAAGGAATTGAGGGATATTTTTGTTCTGCTCTTTTCGCCGAAAATTCCGTTTGAAGCTGTTATTCTGCCGTAAGAGAACAGTGAAACCTAAGAGCCAAGCCCTGCAGTAAAGCAGGCTGTGCAGAGAAATTCAGTAGAGTTATTACTTCTCAGGTTTACTGGCGACCATGGCACTGGAAGGATACAATATATTAATAGACACTGTCTGTGAGTTTGCCCTAGTGTGTATGCACGTGAAATGTAGTATGTCTATTTTCCTTGTGTGCAAACTTGACTTTCGGGCCCATTGAATAGAAGTATTGGTGTTTCTGGATTGAGATATTTATAGCTTTTATTCTGGTTTAGAATGTCAAACTTTTGGGAAAAATTTATTTATCTAAAAACTAAGAGAAACCTTAATATTATATGAAAGAAATCATTTGCACGTTTCTGTTTAGTAGAATTCACCTTGGATCCCATCACCGCTATCACATTTGAAGAAACCATATATAGGGGAATGATACTACCATTGTATGCTATCAATCTTATCCATCTTTGCCCATCCATCCTCTCACGTTTCTACCAACCCATAGCATTTCCTGCCTATATACACTCTCACAGTATATCTCCAGTCGCACTCACTTCTCACTCGCAGTCTCATGCACATTCCACTCAGACAATATCTCACTTCTCACAGTCCCTAACTGATTTAAACTACACACTCCTTCATTTAACTCACTCACCACTCACGTCTCACACTATTTCACACTCCCATTCACCACTCACTAATCGAATTTTTAGCATTACTACAAATAATTTGATGGTCTTTCTTAATTATCACTTTTTCATAATTATAGACCGTTCCCTTCAAAGAATGACTCCTGTTGAACCTATGCCCCGTCAGTTAACCACCAGCCCACGGTAACCTCTCCGTCTCTCCTGCTTGCTGGAAATTAGATACAGGATCCAGATAATGTTGGTTTCCGACTTATTATATGACCGTACTATCATAGTAATGGTCGGATTGATATTACAATAAGACTCCTTAAATAAATATGGTATGTCCTTATTTAGAGGGGGGAAGGAGCATTATATAAGTACTACTATCCTCTTGTAAATGATATAGAACTTACATACGTTCCTTCGTATTCTTAATAGTAATTATCTTCCAAAAAAAAATAAAGAAGAATAGGTAAGTATTTAATTAATCTCATGAAGTTGAACTGCTCATAACTTCACCCCGGAATACGTTTGTGTATATACACATCCGGCATATTATACATACGCTACCATTACAGCTCTCAAACCACATGACTCCACCACACGTGACTCTACTACTCACTCACCGAAAAAACATCAACTTCCATTGGATCCAAATTTCAACAACCAAAAGACAGTAGCGGCTAAAGATCATCAGACGAATAGCCTTCGCATCGACACATTTCCAGCACTTCGCAGTCGCAATTCTCCCTTCAAGGTCAGTTCTGCTTGCTACGTTTTCCGCCATGATCAGATCTGCCGCTCGCAATGTCGCCTTGAAACGCGCCGCCGCATCTGTCCGTCCTTTGAGTGTCTCGTCCAGAGCTCTCCAGGTCAAGACCCCAGTGGGAAATGCTCCACCTCCACCACCAATTGTGCACGCCACGGAGGAAAACAACGATTCTGGCCACAAGAAGAAGGGTTTCTCCTTTACCAAGTTGATTTTTAGAGCAACCGTGCTCGCTTCCGTGGCCTACGGTGGTACTCTCTACGCTGCAACCAAGAATGACAAGGTCATGGACTACGTTATCGACAAGCAGTTGCCTTACTACGAGGAAATCATAGACTTCATTGAAAACGGCCATGTCGCTGATATCACTGGTGCCATCCAAGACAAAATATCTACACTCAGGCTTCCTTCAAAGTCCGAGATCGGCGAATTGACTCAGAAGATTGAACACACCGGTGAAGACTTGTACAAGGAGACCAAAAGAAAGTTGACCTCCTCCTCTAAAACTGATATTTCTGGTGCTCCAACTCCAGCTCAGCAATTACAAAGACCTGTAGAAATCGAAAGCATCAAGAAGGATGTCGAGCACTTACCATTCATCACTCTTGGAGAGGCTGTTGCCCTGTCTGTAGATGCTTCCGTGAAGACTACCATCGACTCGTTCAACGACTTAATTGAGTCAATTGATGTTTCTAAGGTCACTCCACATAATGAGAAACTTATCAAGACTATTAACGAGAGTGTTTCGGAGTTATCTACCAAGGTTTCTGCTCTTACCAAGAAGTTCGACGACGAATTGCAATCCAAATTGAAGGTCTCTCAAACTGAGCTTTTGTCGTCGTTCACCAAGAAGGAATTGGAACTCACAGAAAACTTGTTGCATCAATTCAACCGTGAAAAGGCTCAATTGGAGGCCAAGTTGAACCTGCGTTTGGCACAAGAAGTTAAAGCCACTAAGGAGTCTATATCACAAGCTGCAGTGAATGCTGTTTCTATGGTTAGAATCGAACAGACCAAGAACTTTGAAAAACTCATCAAAGACAAGATTAATGAAGAAAGAGATGGTAGATTGGCCAACTTGGACAAGCTAAGCTCCAGAGTTAATGAGTTAGAGAAGTTCGCCGAAGGTTTTGAAGCTCAATTAGTTGCAAACCACCAGAAGTCTGTTATTCACAAGTCTTTGACCACTTTGAAGGCATTATTATTCGTTTCTAACCCAGATGAACAGCCAAAATCCATCAAGCCATATGTTGATGATTTAAGAGCCGCTGCATCCAACCCAGATGATGAGGTTATTTCATTAGCATTGGACGAGTTGTCCCCATTGCTCGCCAAGGAGTCTACTCAGTCTCTTTTGACCACTCCTCAATTGTTGTCTAGATGGGAGCAATTGGTTCCAGAGTTGAGATCTGCTTCTTTGTTACCTCCAAACGCCGGTTTGTTGGGTCACTTGGCTTCCATTTTGTTCTCTAAGCTCTTGGTATCCGTCAAGGGTTCGAAGCCAGATGGAAAGGACATTGAATCTGTTATTGGCAGAGTCGAGGCTAGTTTGGCTAGAGGAGAATTGGACGTTGCTGTAGAGGAGGTTGCTAACTTAAAGGGATGGACGAGAAAGTTGGCCGACGATTGGGTCATTGAGGGAAGAAAGAGATTAGAGGCTGAATTCTTGATTAACTTGATTGAGGCCGAATCTAGAATCTTGTAAGTAATAAAGGAGAGAGGGCGGTAGTAAGGCTGAACGAAGCTTCTCTACAGTACAGATGAGAACGACGAGCAGACTCCAGCAGATCTTCATTGACAATAGCGAGTAACCAGTCATCTATTCAATTATAATAAGACGCTATTAGACGAGAGAAAATGGCACATTATGTAATATCACCGACAACAGCTTATTTATTTAGTCTCAAATAGGGAGAATACATAACAGCACTATGGAAGCGAAGTCAGCTGTAGAATAGTAGGCTTTTAGGCACTTGCGCGAGTGATACGACCAAAAGAGTATATTAGGGAGATAATATCAGAGTAAAAATAACGCTAGTACTAAAGGTGAAGTGGGCACTGGCTATACCCTTGGTTGTTCGATAGAGACACGACTCTCCAATTTTTCTGTGAGCCTGTTAACTATGGCGGAAGCATATAGAGCTCAATACAAGAAGCTCAAAGAATACTAAAAAAGAAACACTATGACCAGTTCAATTATCAATCTGCTTCTACAGTCACGCTCACCCTTTTGTGGTTAATCCATTCCTCCTCTCTTTCAATCAAACAGGCCAACCACCATCTATACCCCTTCCGCCGACTTCCACCTTTATCACGTGATTAAACTTACCCACTACATGCACTCCAACATCAGAACTTCGAATTTCCATTTTCGTTTAACAAGAAACCAACATTTACAACCACTGTTGTCCTGGAATAAAGCCAGTGTTTCATTAGTAATCTAGCCGTTTGTCATGTCGTCAGCTGCTAATAGCACCACTGTCTATGGTGGAGACGAAATAAACGCCATTGTCCTTGATCCTGGGTCGTACCACACCAGGATCGGATACGCTGGTAATGACTTTCCAAAGGTGATAGCACCGTCGTACTATGCATCCCCAGCAGACGAAGCTATGGAAGCAGAAGAAAGCAAGAAGCCAGTGAAGCGTATTTTTGGTGAGGACATTAACGTGCCTCGGTCAAACTACAATGTTCATCCGATTATGAAGGATTCCGTAGTTGTTGACTGGGACGCCGCGCTAGACCAATACAGCCACTACTTCAAAAAGGTACTCAACATAGAATATAACGAGCAGCCTATCTTGATCACAGAACCAGTTTGGGCAGAGCCAAAGTACCGTCAGACTCTCGTGGAAAATTTCTATGAATACTTCGATTTTCCAGCCCTTTACTTGGCCAAAACGCCAACTTGTGTTTCATTTCAACAAGGTAGACCAAATTGTCTTGTCGTGGATGTTGGCCACGACTCTACATCAGTCACACCAGTGATTGATGGAATCTGCCTTCTCAAGAATTCTATGAGAACCCATTATGGTGGGCAATTCTTGAGCGATCAAATCAAGGACCTTATCGAGTCCAAACAAAAAGAAAAGCTTTCTGTAGAAGGTATCTACAAGATCAAATCCAAGTCACCCACAGTTCACCCAGAAGCGGCTGAGTTTACAACTAGAAATCTTCCAGAAAATATAACAAAGTCATATGACGAGTTCCAAAAACAGAAAATCTGGCATGAATTCAAGGAATCCGTCCTTGAAGTACCTGAACGTAGATTATCAAGTCCAAACATGCAACAGGCCGCTACTCTCAAAGAATTCTACTCTCTGGAATCTCACCAAAGAGCATTTGAATTCCCTACAGGACAATCACTTAATTTGGGCTATGAAAGATATCAATTGGCGGACTCTATCTTCGACCCACTAGTCTACAAATTCCACAATGAAGAGTTGGCCAAAAAGTACCCACCAAATGGCGGTGAACTCTTGCTTAAGAGCAAATATGACGACTACAGACCATTGAAAAGAGTGAGAAAAGCCGAATCTAACCAATCCACACCTCCTCCTGGCGAGAGTCCAACCAAGGCAGACAAATCTGGAAAGCTGGATGTCCGTGGATTATCACAATTGATCACTCATACTTTATCCACCATTGATATTGATTTACGTGCCTCTGTTGCCCATAACATTATAGTTACAGGAGGTGTGTCGTTGATACCACAATTAACAGAAAGATTGTACAATGAGTTAACGAACACAAACCCAGGATTGAAAATTAGATTGCACGCTGTAGGTAACTCCAGTGAAAGACTGAATCAATCTTGGATTGGAGGAAGTGTGCTTGCATCATTAGGTACTTTCCACCAGATGTGGGTTAGTAAGGAGGAGTATGAAGAGGCTGGTGCTGAAAGGATCTTGAACCTGAGATTCAGATAAGAGATTGTGCATAAAAGCGCTATTGAAGAGTAGAAGCAATTGACTAGTTCAATTGCACGATATTTAGAGACTTCGGTTTGTATCATGTATGTAAAGTAGAAATTAACAAAGTGTAATAAGAGTGAAGTAGAGTTATTTCAATTGGAGTCACTTGGACCAGACAGATTCGTTTGCTTAGCGAATTTTGCACCTGACTGAGGTTTCCTCTATTGTGGTGGAAAATGTCCGTGAAAATAAAGGTAATATCTCATTAATCGTCTTTAAGCAATATTAAGCTGATCAGTTTCTGGAATTCTAGTTCCCCAGCCAATCATACTAAAATGCTGAATTTTGCAATAATCTTAGAAATTTTTGTAAAGGATTGGTTAATTGTTAAAAACATAGAATACACAATGGGTGGAGACAATTTGGACGAATAGAAAAAATTTACGAGGATACTGCGAATTAACATTATAGGAACTGAACTTATTGGAAGTATAGGAATAACAGAGCGAAATGAAATGGTGAAATTTCGCCCTTGGCGTACAGTTTAGTGGTGTAAAGCATGTATGGCTGCTAAATGCTTTAATAAGAGCATAACTAGTGCCCATCTACTGTATAATAGTTGTGACCATACACACTACAAAAATTCATTACCAATTTACCAATTAGACTATTAGGCTATCACGACAGGATTTGGCGAGACAGAGCAATAAAACAATACCAGCACCCGAATTACACCAGTAACCATTTCTATTAATTCTATTTATATAGCGTATGCAGCAGATGCATGCACCTTTACAGACACATACAACATGGCAGGTAATACCACCAATAGAGACGAAATGTTATAATAAAGAATACCCACACACATGGATCTACGCCGTAATTAGCACAATTCGAGGTAAAAAGCCCACATTTTATCGCCTTGACATACACATTCCATCGCTGTCGCTGGTATCAGTCCCTAATCCTGTGCGTATCCACAGCGACAGAGCTGTTCGATTGTTCCCCGGAGCGCATCTCTCCATTTGCGGTGCGTCCGCCCTGGAAAAAAGCCTGGAAACATAGGGACAGCAGGGGACGGCGAGGGAATAGTGGTACAGCCGAAGAACGAGGGTACCGGCAATCATGGGGCAGTTGTGGTGAGAGCCGATGGTGTAACTCAACAGAATGTACTCGCCAATTCCAACTAAATTCAGTGGTAACTCGCAGAATTGAGCATTTGAGACTGTTCCCAAAGGCAAACATCTCTATTGCTCCCATTGGCCACTGTCTCCCCACAAACAATGCATGGACGACCACCCGCTGGTCATCCCAAATCACTTCGTGCTCCATTCTTTTCCATACCCTCTCCCAGTGCTACTACCCTCACCGCCAATTCTCACCCCCCTCACTATCTCGTCCCTACACACTCCCCCATCCCTTCCCCATTCTCTGCCTACACCCACTGACTCCCACACGCCGCACCCCACTAATGCCAGATAACACACATTCGATCGTACCATTTGGGCGCCTGCGACGATGCCAGATTTGCCAGTGTCCCGCTAATTAATTTGGCAATTTGCCCAACACACAGCGCAGTAATATTAATATTATTAGTTTAATCTATGGCGGCTAAGCGCTAGGTTGTAAATAGTCACGGTTAATATTATTAGTATTGTTCATTCTTTTCTTTATAGGAGTTAGCATCATTTATTAGTCTTAGTCCTCCTTTGAAAGTGCCCAATTGCTCACACAGTGCCCACATTCAGGTAAGTCTTATCGCTCCCAATCGACCCAATTGACAGTCACAGAGCTCCAATTGAGACCAATTGAATCAACCACCTGCTGCTGCTTTATATTCTTCACATTGAATAGCTTCTTCGCTACTCAGCCTTAACAGTATCTCAGCACCATCGAGCTTAGTCTAATAGTCTGCCAGATCTCTCAACCCCGATAGATCCAGCTTTCTTGCCCATCTCCACCAAAGTCACCCAAAGACGCCCTTTAGCAAGTCAATTGCCCAGTCTCCGCTATCAATTAACATCTCACCATGTCTCAATCGCTCATCAAAGGCGCCCTCGATGTCGATCCTTGGTTGGAACCTTACTCCCAACGTCTTATCGACCGTCAGCTCCAATTCCAGAAATGGTACAAGGATCTCCAAACCTCGGAGACGTCTCTTTTCAAGTTTGCTTCCTCCTACGAGACATACGGTCTTCATGGTGATTGGAACACCAAGGAAGTCACCATCACTCAATACGTCCCAGACGTCGCTGAGGTGTCTTTAGTAGGTGAATTCAACAATTGGGATATCACAACCCACAAATTGAAAAAAATTAACAACTTCGGCTTATGGTCTCTTACCATTCCTCCAGTTAACGGTGAATTTGCTATTCCCCATGATTCCAAGTACAAGATCTCGATGAAATTACCTTCCGGTGAACAGATCTACCGTTTGGACCCTTGGTTACACAGAGCTACTGCTTCTGAAGTTAAAACTTCCCATTTGTATGATGGACGTTTCTGGAACCCTGCTCCAACTGACACTTATAAGTTCAAGAACAAGAGGGCTACTTTCAATGACACCGAAGGTATTAGAATCTACGAAGCTCATGTGGGTATCTCGACCCCAGAACCTACTATCGGTTCTTATAAGAACTTCACTCAGAATGTTCTCCCAATTATCCACCGCTTGGGCTACAACACCATCCAATTGATGGCTGTTATGGAGCACGCATATTATGCCTCTTTCGGTTACCAGGTTACCAACTTTTTCGCCATTTCATCCAGATTTGGAACTCCAGAGGACCTCAAGGAGCTTATTGACACTGCCCATGGTCTTGGAATCAAGGTTTTGTTGGATGTTGTTCACTCTCACTCTTCAAAGAACGTTGAAGACGGTTTGAACATGTTTAACGGTACTGACCACTACCTATTCCACGGCGGTAGTAAAGGTAACCACGACTTGTGGGACTCCAGACTTTTCAACTACGCCAACCACGAAACTCTTCGTTTCCTTTTGTCTAACTTGAAATATTTCATCGATGTGTACCAGTTTGATGGTTTTAGATTTGATGGTGTCACCTCTATGATGTACAAGCATCACGGATTGAGCTTTGGCTTTTCTGGTGATTACAACGAGTACTTCAACCCAGAATGGGTCGACAATGATGCTGTGGTCTACTTGATGCTCGCTCATCAGCTTTTAACTGAAATCAGCGAGAAGGAGAATAAGTATAAGTTCATTTCTATTGCAGAGGATGTATCAGGTATGCCAACTCTTTGTTTAACTATCCCAGAGGGAGGAATGGGTTTCGACTATAGACTCTCTATGGCAATTCCAGACATGTGGATCAAGATCTTGAAGCACTTACAAGACGAAAATTGGGATTTAGCTGCCATCGTGCATACATTAACTAACAGAAGATACAAGGAGAAGTGTATCGCTTACTGTGAGTCCCATGACCAAGCTCTTGTAGGAGACAAGAGTATCGCTTTCTGGCTTATGGACAAGGAAATGTACACCAACATGTCAACTTTGACTCCACTCACACCTATCATCGATAGGGGTCTCTCCCTCCACAAGTTGATCCGCTTGATCACGTTTTCTCTTGGTGGAGAAGGTTATTTGAATTTTGAAGGTAACGAGTTTGGTCACCCAGAGTGGCTAGATTTCCCAAGAGTTGGTAACAACGAGTCGTATCACTATGCTAGAAGACAATTTAACCTTGTTGGGGATGAATTATTGAGGTACAAGTTCTTATTTGACTTTGACTCGGCCATGCTTTCTTTGGACTCCAAATACGGTGTTTTGGATAAGCCTCAAGCTTACATCTCATTGAAGCACGAAAGCGATAAAGTTCTTGTCTTCGAGAGAAATGGTCTTCTTTTCGTATTCAACTTCCACGCAACCAAGTCGTACCCTGACTACAAGATTGGTGTAGAAGCAGCTGGTACATACTCTATTGTTTTGAACTCGGACGACGCTATTTTCGGTGGCCACAGTAGAATTCAAGAGGTGGATGAGAATGGCAAGACCGTAGAGTATTTCACTAACAACGACTCTTGGAACAACAGAAGCAACTCATTGTTAGTTTACATCCCAACCAGATCAGCAATTGTCTTACAATTGAAAGACAAGATCAAGTAGTTTAACTAATAAGTATGTTGACTATTTGAGTATACGAGGAAGCTGCAAGGTGCTTACATTCATATAACAATGTAGACGTTAATACGTCATCACCACAAAAATCGCTGGAGCTGCAAAATTCTTTTATATTTGTAATGTTATCCAGATTTCAACAACATTCATAGAAACAAAATATACACAGTACTAAAGTTAAGTCGATATATATGTCATAAGTAATTACCCTGATTAGAGCTCCATGAGCTCGATAGGCTAGTACTAAAGGTGATTGTTGAAGTTCAATGACAATAAGCATCAACCTGCCAGAACCACCACACTTCCATCTCTAATATACGCTTGAATCTCCTGATCTATTTATTCATCAATCATGTATTCGTCAATGGAAAGACCTTGCAAATGAATTCCATTTTGTATTACAATAGTCGCTGATTCGACAATTTGACTTTGCAATTTGACAACCTGGATGGCTTTATTCCACCGTATACCAGAAATGCCACTCAACAACGAATGCCTCAAATCCAAGTAATAGAGAGATTCTGATAAGACCGATTGGTTGTTCATAATCCACTGTGAAAGGCGGTTATCACCTAAATCAAGAGCCTTCAATTTCAAAAAGTTCTCAAAAGTGTCCTTAATGTTGATTAATTGGTTCTTAGATAACTTAAGGATTTTGAGAGAGATGGGAAGCATTCAATTACTGAGCAGTTGCATTTCAGAGGAACTTATGTCTAAATCTTCTAACGAATGACAATTTTTGTGTTGCAAGTTACTCATGCATCGCGGAAGGCTATTACTGCTGTAATACCTTCAAATAAGGCATACTGAAATCAAGATAGGAGGGAAAGTTTGAGCAATTATAGGCTAGATCCAATACACCTAATTTTGATAAGTTTTCTATGTGTAACTCCTTAAGTAAATTGAAATGCACAATGAGATATCCCAACAGAGTAGGAAACTCAGCTTCTAATAAACCGCTCCCAGTTATACTATTAAATGACAAATCCATGAACTTTAGTCTGTGTGGGCAAAGTGAACGTCAATTTCAGTCATTCTTCTTTTATAATCTGTGTAATTAGTGTCTTTGAGACGGGGAAGCATTTTGCTCCTACAGATTCCAGTTTTTGCACCCAACGCAACAACACTCACGCATTTAATGCTGTCATGATGCCTGGTACTTTGCAACAACTACTGATAAAGTTGTCACGTGCATAAATTACTGCGGCAAGGGTTTATTACTAGACTGCGTCTTATTATTATAACGAGGTGCCTTAAACTTTTTTAGTAATTAGCAATTAGCACTGGGTTTTCTTTTCCTTAGGATACCATTGATGAGTAAGATTGCAATAGAATACAATGCTGACGAGTAAGGAATTGACTTTCTTTGTGGTGGATTTGTCACGGCCAATGTTTCTGAGCCACGGCAAAGAAACCGACTTGGACCAAGGCTTAAGGTACTTTTACGACCATGTTGCAAATGTGCTTTTGAAAAATCGAAAAATTGACAGAATGGGTGTGATTTTAGCCCATGGAACAGGAAATGGTGGTGGAGATCAAGTAGAAGTTCTATTTGACGATGAGCAATTCACATACGAAACTTTCAAGCGCTATAGTGAGAAATTGAGTGCCGTTAACAACGGTAAGCAAGCTAAGAGCGCCAGTTCGAACATACTAGACGCGACGTTACGTGGGCTAGACCAATTCAAGATCAAAATACACTTAAAATATCTTAGAAACTTGGTGGTGATAACAAATGGAGAAGATCCGATGTACGTTGAAGGAGACGAGTCTTTACTTGAAAGAATAGGTGAATACACCGACTTCATTAATACCTACGATATTAAGGTGACGGTTGTAGGGGTAGACTTTGACAAGAAGTCGGAGAAAACAGAACAGAAAAAGGAAAACGTAAAGTTTTGGGAACAGCTATTGGTCAAGTGGAATGGACGCGTGTTGGATGCCCAAGTGTTAAACCAAAATGTTCAGTACTCTCTGGCTCTAAAGAAGGTGGCACCGCGTGCTTTGTACAGTGGGCCGATGACATTTGGCCTTGGTAGTGAATATTTGTCTGAAGAGAACCATAATAATATTGATGAGATGGATGGTTTATTGCTTGATGTGCAGATGTTCCCAGCAACAAGACCGGAAAAGCTAGCATCGGGCCACACCTACGACTTGCTGGAACAGAGATCATCGAGCGTCAAGCGTATTACAAAACATTACTATAAGAAGTATAAGGAGCAGGATGAGGAGACAGATGTGAAGGACGAAGAATCAGGAGATGATGCTGATTATGAAAAGATTGAGGTACTGGTAGGGGACTATGTACCTGGTTTTAAATACTCTAAGCACGACATCATTGCCGTCAACCAGGATCTAGCAGAGATAGCACAGCTATACTCTTTAGCAGGTATATCGATAATTGGTTTCATTAAGCAGACAGACTTGCCGTATGCGTATTTCACAGATGAATCTAGTTACGTCATACCGTCCAAATCGGCTACATCACTGGGTGTGATATTATTCAATTCAGTAGTCAAAACATTGCTCAATCTAAAGTCGATTGCATTGGCTAGAGTTGTTACGGGTGATGGTAAAGAAGTTCAACTTTGTTCGTTGACGCCACAACTAGTACAGATTGAGGGCAAGTACTCATATTCTTTTGTGGCTGTCAGAATAGCTCTTAAGGAGGACCAAAAGATAGGTAGATTTCCGTACTTGACGGAAAAGGCTACATCAAATACTCAGATTGAAGATAATGATCTTGAAGATTTGGACGAAGGCAAATCGGATAACCAAGAGAACAGCAGAAAAAGGGAATATCCATCTGAGGAGATTAACAATTTAATGGAGACATTTGTGAATTCAAGAGATTTGGATAAAAATAACAAGAGTACAAGTCAGAGGAACATATTGGCTAACCAGAAAGTAACCTTGCGAGAAACTGAATTTGTCAATTTTGGTACATCTTTAAAAGAGATGAACACAGACTCGAAACTTTTACCTGGCAACCCTGCCAATCAAAAGTACAATAGAAACTTGAAAAAGATCGTTGTGAAATCATTGGAAAAGGAGTCACTCTGGGACTTCTTGAACGAGGACAAATTTGTGGAAAAATACTTGGTCACAAACAATAAAGACAAATCTTCGCTGGAAGAAAAGGCTACTAACTTGTTTAATCTTGACAACATTCTTAGTGGTAACACCTTAAATACTAAGGGTTGGCTTCTGGAAATTAACAAGGAAACCGTTTTGACTTCAGAGAACTTAAGAGAAAGCTTGAAAATAAAGTATTTGCTAAAGAAAGATACTTCCAAAAGAAGGAAGCAAGCTGGAACTGCTTTCGAAAGATTCTTTCGTGCAGATGGCGAATCCGCAGAAGAGAAAAAACCACTGGGTGGATTTGGTACTTTCTTTGATATCAATGATCTATTAGGTGATTAGAGTGTTAGCTACAGCAGATAGTAAATATGCTATTGAAGTTTCTTGAAGCCAATATAACTATATACATGGTGGAGCTTCAAAACCTTACGCAGTTCCCGATATAATATACAATGCTATTTAATACTTGAATAACCTATTCTTCAAGTCGAATTCTCTATCCTTCGCTGTTCTTTTTCTATGCTTTGACTTAGCAGTACCGTCTGCACCCAAACTATTTACAATCTTTTCGCTTACCTTCATTCCGAAGGTACGGTCTCTTTCCTCTTGAAACATCTTTCTGAGGTCCTTTCCGTTGATTTCCAAGATAGCTTGCAAGTCGAAAAGGGCCTTGTATTTTTGCAGGTTCCCCTGTTTCCAAACACTTATCCAATGAGAAGCGATTCCCAATTCGTCATATGATCCATCACTCTTTACCTGGTCTCGAGATTTGGCAATATTGTACAACAATTCATCGATAGAATTGGTGGGTTTGTTCATATAATCAGAATACTTTGATCCCGTTGGGTCTTGAAGATTAAGTAAGTACAATAAGTAATCAGCTTGGATTACTGGATCGATGAATGATGTGTGGACACAACCAACCATTCCAAGTGACAACATTGTTTCTATGTCTTTTACCGTGGGCAAAAATACTCCCGGGGTGTCATGCACCAAGATATCTGGTTCACTGCTAAGTCTGATGATTTCACTTGTATTCTTGGTCACACCTGGTTGGCCACCAGTTCTTGCTACTTTCCTTCTCTTGGTGGAGATGGCCCCAGCCAACTCAGGAGCGTACCCTACTTCTCTAAGGGTATTCACGAGCGTGGACTTACCCACATTTGGCATACCTATGATCATGAGTCTCAAGCCTAATGGTGGAGGTGGTGTCATTTCGTAGTACTTCTTCTTTATCAAGTCTATAATGGTACGAGCATCATTTCTATTTCTACAGTCGATGGTCAAATGCTTCTCATTGATAGAATCGTGCCATTTTTTAAGTAACTCTGGTTTCAACGCGGACAAGTCCTTCTTCGAGTATAGCACTATCTTTTCCTTCTGAGCAAGAACTCTGTCGAATAAGACATTCGTGGTGGACAAAGGGGCTCTGCTGTCTCTCACTTCTAGAACAAGGTCAATTTGTGGGGCTAGATGGCCGAACTTTGTGAGTGCTTTCTGGTGATGGCCCTTGAAGTTCGACAAGGGTATGTTGTAGTTGGGAAAGATTCTCCTTGGAATGAACGACATGGCGGTTTAATATGTATTTCTGCGTTTTTCACTTTAAGATAAGCTGTTACCTGTCTGTATAGTCTATAATTGTAACGACCACTAGATAGTATATAGCAACTGTAACTTACTCGATGTTCTTCATGCCAGTTTTTACGTGGTAATATCGAATTCTTACCGGTATTCCTTCCCTTTCTTAGCTTCTAGATATATACCTCGAATACCTAATTGGCTTATACAACTTTCTTAACTTCTAGCTTTCATAGAAGCACATACTAATGATTGTGAAAAGTGAAAAATGTCATTGTAGCCGCTGCAGGAAAAGAGAGCGCACAGAGAATCACAGCAAAATTCGAGAATGAGCATCGTCAACTGGTAGCGCCTTCTCTGCAAAGTACATACATAGCACTTACTATATACATAATGTATATATAATCCAATTTATATACATGTGCCAAAGAGATGACTTTTCATGCAAATTTATTTCTCATAAAGGAAACCCTACACAGCCTTGGCTAGTAGAGAGCTAACATATTTTGTTCTGATATTGTCAAACTGAACATACACTGTTCTTGTACTCTACTCTATATTCTCCATTAATACTCTACAGCATCGTCATCTCTCATTATGAAAAGAGAGTCTCTCATACAGGAACTTTTTTCACTTCCCTAACTTCTGAGAGCTTGCAAAAGTGAAGCCTTCAAGCTTTATTCCTACAGTTGTGGAGTTTCTCTAGATTGTATATCGACAAGAGAGGCGGAGAAAACAGATAATAATTGTAGATACCATGCCGTTGATAACATTCACGGGTCTTCCGTGCTCAGGAAAAACCTCCTTTGCCAAAACTCTCCAAGCTCAGCTCCAGCTGAAAATTGATGCTGCCAAAGAGTCCAACCAACCAGGTGCAAACTACTCAATAATATACCATTCCGACGAGACCTTGGGCATATCTCATGATGTCTACACAGACTCCAACTTGGAAAAACATGCCAGAGGAAGTCAGATGTCAGCTGTCAAAAGAGATCTTTCTAGAAGTAACATAGTCATCTTGGACTCCTTGGCATATATAAAAGGATTCCGCTATCAGCTCTTTTGTGAAGCCAAGGGAGTGGTAACACCACATTGTGTGATTCAGGTGATGAACCCAGTTGAGAAATGCATAGAATGGAACGAGTCCGAATCAAAAGAGAACAAATGGAAAGGTGAACTCATCCAGCAGTTGAGCATGAGATATGAAGAACCTAACAGCGACTCCAGATGGGACTCGCCTTTATTCACAGTCGTTGCAGAAGATGAAGACGAGAAATTGCCTATAGAAGAAATCTGGGATGCTTTGGTGTTGAAAAGACCGCCTCCGCCAAATGCTGCTACCCTTGTGAAAGCTACTTCGGGCAATAACTTCTTACAGGAATTAGATAAGCAGACGTCACAGGTGATAAACAAGATTCTTCAGCATCAACAGCTCATGTCCATCGGAGGAGATGTGCTTATAGACAAAGATCAACACCTAGTGATAGAGATGCCATCAACGTCTGTGAGTATTTCACAGTTACAACGTATTAGACGGACCTATATCAGCCTCAACAGGATGAGAAGCGTTGATATTCCAAGAATAACTCCTCTATTCGTGGAGTACGTTAATAGAAGCTTGAATAGCGACGAATAAATTGTTCAATATTTATGTACATTAGCACTCCTCATGGAGCAAGAACCAGCGACTACTTTAATTTAATATACAAGTCTGGTATTCGGTAATGACTCTATATCGTTATGCAATTTATTGATGTATGTAAATAGGTAATGCTAAGCAACTTAACGCTTTCTTTGGTTCTTCCATTTAAAAGTGACAGCACCAGAGGCATCTACTATCTTCTTTTTACTTCCTTTCTTCATCAACTCTCTCGTTGTTTCCATGCGTGATTCTACTTCTTTTAATTGTTTCTCTCTGTTTAAACTTCTCTGTAATGCCTTGTATTGTTTCAACTTTTTCAAATCTTGCTTATCCTTTATTGTCTGGTCTTGTATAGGATCATTGACCAATCTCTGATTCGTCTGAAGCTGTTCTATTCTCAATCTGTTTTCCTTTTTGTCTAAAAGACTGGCGTCAGTGCCAAAATGTGCTGCAGGATCGAACGTCTGTTGATCTTGTATGGAGTCTACGAACACTGTGTGTTTTCCACCAGCATTGAAGGTCAAGTCTTGCTTTGTCTTTTCTATTTTCAGGAGTTCTGTGAGTCTCGATGTCCTCACATAGTTGACGTCTTGAGTTTTAAGTAATTTCACTTGATCTACAGACAACACTTCGGTATCTCTGTCTGATATTAAAACTCCCCTATCGTCCACTCTCTTCTTGGTCATCGCATGGTAGTACTCATCCGGGTTATAGGTAGCGGCTTTTTTCTTCAAAGCTTTCAAAGCAGACTGCTTCTTATGGTAGTCTGCAGCTCTTAATCTATAGTCTTTCTTCTTCTCCAAGAGTCCGAATCTGGCTCTATCCAGAGTTTGGGATCTCTCCTTGTGCTGCTTTTTTTGCACATTATGAACCATCTTAACCATCTTTAGAGTATTTACTAATCAGATATGTATAATAAGCTAAAATTCAATGTATAACTTACAGTTCGTTGTACTGAAGTAGACATCTATTTGAAATATTCAATTTCGAGATGGTCTGCGCAAGAAAAAATTATGTAATTCGAGTCGTGCGATGTTGTAAAGTTTTGCAGCTACAGAGTCGTGGGGTATGGATGTGACTACTATGTATGTGAGTTCGTATGTTTATCTTTTGAAAGGAGATATAAATATACAAAGCTAATGGATATATGGCTACACGAGCTATGGCAAGTAGAAAATTCTAGTTGGGGTTCAATGTTTTCAAAAATTAGGTGGGATGGACGAATGCTCTCTGCTCTCTGGTGACATATTCTTGAGCACCATACGTGAAAAACAGCTATAACCTATTTACATCTTCTTAATAATATACTCTAAAAGAAGCAAATAGTCTCTCCTTAGTAAACCATTGGCAGATTCGTGATAATAATGAAGAGAGTTGTTCTAAACCAGACATAAGTGAAAAGATACCCCGTACTCTTCCCAGACAAAGCAATTTCCGACTATATTGCACGTGATATCGTCTCCGTATCTCTCCGAACGTATATAAATTTTTCAAGTAGCACATTATGGAGTTGATTCGAGTTCCTGTTACCTACACTAAACCATGAGTAGAAGGATACTTAGGCCCTTCGCGAGGATTAACGTTCCAAAGTACCGTGTGAATAATACCGCATTGGTTTTTTCTCGAGGAAATAGCTCTAAAATCCAACAGCTGACACTTTCAATTGAAGAAGAGCACTCTAATCCAGAAGAATCTAACAATGAAGACTCAGTCCCTTGGTTCTTGCGTCAAGACAGCGCTTCTCCTTTGATAGAAACGAATGAAATAGTGTTAACCACCGTGCCTGATAATGCCCCACCAACTGTAGAGAAGTTTTTGAATCTTTTGGCCGAGGAATATGGTTTGAAGGATCTTGAATTGTTCGATATGACGGTCTTGCCTGAAGATCACCCATCCAGTATTAAGAACCAACCGTCCAATTATATTATAATTTGCACAGGAAAATCAGAGAAGCATATCTTTAAAGCAGCCAGCGAGCTTAGACTCTACATAAAGCATAACCACGAAATACTCCCAGCTGTGGAGGGAGTTGTATCTAATGGGTCGAGTCCCGCTGCTCGTAGAAGACTCTTGAGAAGAGTCAGGAAGGGAGCTTCTGCAACTGATAACGATTACGGAAAGGTCCCAAATAGTTGGGTAATGTGTGATACCAAAGTGGACAATGTTTTCGTTCATATTCTCACGCAAGAGAGAAGAAGCGAGTTGAATTTGGAGTCCTTGTGGTGTCCTGAAAAGGAACAATCAAGATATCTCGGCCAAGAAAGAATAGCTGAGAACGCTGATGATATTTTTATTGGTGTGAGGAGAAATTATCACACGATGACCCCATTCATGATGCATTTCAGAAGAAAATACAACAATCCGAAGACTCGTGCTTATACCACAAGTAATACGTCATCCGGACAAATCGAGTTGGAGAGACTTATTAGTGACGATTTGGCCATCACTAGTCAGAAAGTCCAAGAATATAGGAATGAGTTTGATGTCACCTTTGAGGGACCTGGTTTGGAGTCTTATAGAGTAAAATACGAGTTTTACAGAACTCTTCATTTGCTTGATCCATCAGTTGTATCATTTCAAGAAGTCAGTGACAGTATACTTGAGAAATACAATTCATTGAACATATACATTAACAACAAAGAGATCGACATTTCTACCGAGAAGGTAGAAGATATAATTAATTATATGAAGCTCTTACTAGACTCACCAGAAATGTCACTCACTGGAGAAAACGTAGGAATTCACGTCGATAAGCTTTTTGATATGCTCTCCAGATTCATATCCACATTGCTTACCTTTAATGAGAAGGAAATAGATATTTTATCGCATATGGAGTTCTTTCCACTCTTGTGGAGACTTTCGGTAGTTGAGCAAACCGACTTTATTGGATCAGATTTAATCTCAGATATTTTAAGTGGTGCGAAGGAAATCCCTCATGGTGTTAATTCCCTGGAAAATGGAATTTTGCAAGCTTCCAACAGAGCGAGAGATGTTACAAATATCATTAAATACTACACGGAATTGAATAGTGTCATTCCAGAAGCATCTTTGAAGGAGTTGATCCTCTTTACATATGGAAATTCTGGAAAGTGGGAAAAGTTCTGGAGAGAATGGGATGTCTCTTTTGGTTTCTTTGGAAGCGAAAGTAGCATTGAATCGTCGATGCACTCATGGATCAGATTAGTCATTTACTTGGCATGTCGTAATGAAAAGTCACTGATAATTCATTTCTTGCACAATTACTGGAGCAATCCTAGCTCTGGCAATCGTTCATTGATTGCGGACTTTGCGGTGAACGGTGGTTCATTCTCTTCCGCAGTAGAGAAGGAAGCATTTGTGGCCGCCATGACCAAGATTTTAAACACAGTTAATAGTGAATCCTCTCTGGGATTTGCGGAGGTAGAGGCATTTGTGAATCAAATACAGTAAAAAATCGGGCATTTTTCGTACATAGTATTCAATGAGGACCACTGTACATAGTTTGGGTCCACCAATGGATGAGTGAATGCATAGATATCATGGAAGGGAATTCAAGTGTAGAGATCATAACTATTATAAAATTCTAAAAAATATAGGCATTAATGTCTTCATTCTCTCTCTCTTCTATCGCTTTGTACCTTTCCATCCTTCTGAAATATTGTGCATAGTACAGCAAACTACTATCAATACGACTTAATAGATATGCAATGGTACATTATATATCATTACTGAGCTTCAGCATGCTCAATAGATTTTTCACAACGTGCAATTGTTGCAGTTATGTATTTTTTATCAGATTTTGCAGCTAATGCTAGAGTTTACACAAATAATTATAGGAGGACAAGTAAACACAATGTTACCTTGTAAAATACAAGCAGTCAGTATAACCTGAGAACTTAACTGTCTGTACAATATAAATGCCCCAAATCTTATAGAGGTAGACCACTAAATGTAGAAATAACCACCTGCATGAATACTCTCATTAGGGAAGTTATTGCAACCGACCAGGGGACAATGTCTACGCAAACGTCAACTGTTTCTTGGTTCTGAGAAGGGATTGGCTAATGAAGTATTTTAACTCGCTTATTTAACCATAAGTAGCATAATAAGTGTCATTAATGCCATCAAACTCCATTTGCAATAGTGACCAGTCGTCCCTTAATTAACATAAACTAATACTCAAGAATTGCTCGCATAGTGAATACTCTCTCGCATAGTTAAGCTCCTCTCATAGTTACGACTCTCTCATAGTTAAGACTCTCTCATACACAACCATCTCACACAAAATTTCACGCGACATCCGGGTAACACTACCTCTACCGCGTCGCATCTCCACATTTTAGTTAGCGGCTAACTGTATTATGAAGAGATGGTAGCACAGACCGTTAGTTATACTGTTCGAGATAGTGGTTACCATTGGAGAATTTCTGCTAGCAGTTGCAATTAGTGACGGGTTTCAATAGTCAGTGTCTGTCTGCGATATCAGCTATACATCACATGAAATGGAGTCAGAGGAAATACTCCAGGTCAGGAGCGATATCAAGAAATGGGAATATGCGTTCAAAGAACAGAATGAACGTTTACCCTCCAAGCTGGATATTAAGGCAAATGCTACTATAAGCAGCCTATACCATAAGTATAAGACGCTCAAGTCGGGAGGAAACCCCCACAAATTCAGCAAAAAGGATGCCTCCAGACGTTCTGGATCGTCTTCTTTCAAAGATCAAGAATCACCATTCCGTGATTACAAGAACCAGGTGGTAGAAGTCAATATTGGAAGCGACACAGAAGATTCGAATGACATAAGAGACCGCCACAACATCGAAAGGTATGCAAATACGGAAAGCACCACAATAGTTCCAACATTCAGCGAACTAGGTCCTACTCCTCAAGCGAATGGCAAAGTGCTATCTATATTCGATGTACGCTTGACACCACCAGAATCGTCGCCTTTGAAGTCTAAACGGGGAGCCACCACTGATCGGAGTATGTCATCTAGTAATAATGATAGCCCATTTGTTGAGTTCAAAACTCCTACAAAGGCTAAGAAATTAGACCTTGCGAGAACACCAACAACTGCATCTAAGGGGAAAGAGCTGATATTCAGCAAACTCCGTATTTTGAGTGACCAAGACAATACCACCAAGGGAGCACATAGAAATGACATGAAATTGCATGATACAACAAATATTCAAACGGGAATGGAGACGCCCAGATACCTAGGAAGACATAACAAGAAATTTGAATTGGCAAATCGCTCGACAAACCATCTCAACCTCCCATCTTCACCATTTAATGTAGAGGTACTGACTTCAAAGACTCACATAGATGTGACCCCAGTTCGTAACTCTGTGGTCGATTTCCTGGTATCTCCATCACCTCTTAAACCACATAGATTTATCTCGAAGAGGCTTTCTGATGTCTTCAATGAAATAAAGGCTATAGAAGAAAGCGACAACAATAATGGCATAGATACCATTGGAGAAGAGATCAATGAAGACGATGAAGATGGAGAAGGTCAAGATGTAGATCCTGCTTCGCGTCCATACAAGAAGAGACACATTAAGAGAACCACAAGGAACTGGAAGATGAAGCCTGTACTGGAGAACACCGATAACGACCGTATAGGTAAGAAGGATCTCCATGTACAGATCAAGAAGATGGAGGAGAAAGAGAGAGGCCATCTAAATGCTTACATTACATCAGATGTTGAGTCAGAAGAGGAGGAGAAACCTAAAAAGACCAAACCAGTCCCAGGAATAAAGAAGGTCAATGCTGTAAGAATGAACTACCAACGTCTTAAGATCAATGATCCAAGATCCAAGGCATTCAAGAGAAGAGGAAACTTCCGAAGATAAACATAACAGCATATGACTAATGACAAGGAGAATGTGAGATATGAAGTCGCTGCATCTCAGAGTCTAAGTCAATAAGAAATTCTATAATCTGCATTTACTAAGAAGTTTAGCTTCGAGATCTATCATTTTGGATACATTATGTATTATATCAAATATTGTATATATTGGAAATCTTTCATATGACTCAACTAGGTATTGACACTACTCCATCAACTCCATCTAATTCAGAGAACTGTACTCTGGGCTTTAGCACGGGCTGTGAGATGGAGCTTGTGTCGTCACGACTACCTTCATAAGTGCTGTTGTAGACCGGTTTGCTCCACTTATTCTTATCACTCTCAAAGTCCCATACATTTCTGCTCATGTCATTTTCCGAGCTTTGTTTGGTGCTCCTGAGTTCCTCTTCTAATTTACGGATTTCGGGATCGTCGCCTTCAGTGGGTTTTGTTACCCTGTGTTTCTCGACCATTGTAACTTTACCGTCTTTAATCACCATCTCAACAGATTTCTCACCCCTTCCTGTTCTGGAATTGACAGTATCCTCCTGTTTCCTCATTTGCTTCTGTTGCTTTTTGAGCTGAAGAGCCCTTTCTACTGGAGAGAGCCACATATTACCGGAAGATAGAGTAGGCAATTCGTAGTCGGCAGCATTGTCTATAATCTTTGTTCTCTCAGCACTTGTATCTTGGAAAGTAAGCAAAGTCTCCAACCTCTCTTGTGCCTGCAATAGATCTGGATTCACTTTACTTCTTTCTATCTCCAAGTTCTCTATTGCAATCTCTTCGTCTTTGACCTTGTCGTCTTCATATTTCTGTTGAGCTTTCTTTCTTTCTGCCTCAGCTTGCTTTAGAGCTCGGTCCTGGGCTTTCCATAGATTCTCACCAGCATTCAAAGTGACTACAATTTTCTTTGCCTTGACTTTAGGCTGCGGACTTCTCAGCTCAGTAGTCCTAGTTTTGTCCTGTTTGTTCAAGAGTTCGTTCTTCTCTTGCTTCAATACATTCATTATGTCGACTCTATCTTTCGCCGTGAGTAACTCGCTTCCACAGTAAGAGCATGGTTGCAAACCCTCTTTTGTACATATTATCTTACCACAGTTCAAGCAGTTTGGAGCTATTTCAAACAACGGATGTCTTGTGGCCATGCAATTGCAATATCTTCTAGTGTCAGACTGTTCAGCTTTGATCTCCAATTCATTCAAGACACTTTCGATGTCCTTCAAATTGTCGAGGTTACGTTTTTTTGCTTTAGCTGACGTCGGTATAGGCTCTGCTACTGGAGCCTTCTTGTTATCAAATAATTGAGAGGTTGTAGTTGAGGTTTTCGAACCAACTTTCGAAGTACTGTGATTTTTCAGCCGCTGTGAGTCAGCACTCTGTTGGGATGATGTACCAGCTCCACCCCATACTTTGTCCACTTTCTGAGGCTTTGATGTAGTTTCTTCTATCACAGCTTTCTTCTTTGATCTCACGGGCTTATCCTCGTCTTCTTTCATACGGATAAAGTTGCCTATGAACGTGAAAGCATCGGTGGTCTCGCCAAGCAAGTTCATGAAGTAGGTCTGGATCTCCGCTTCACTGCGTAGTGAGACGGCATAGTTTATCACCTCTTCACACGATTCTCTATCAAGGGGCAAAAGATCCCCTATAGCATTGACCGAGTAGCTTTTCAACTTGGAATAGCTCATTCTCTGGCTTGGATAACGGTTTGAAAGAGAGAAGTATACTTATCATTAAAAGTAGGATTTATGTATGGTTACTCATTGTTAAATTTCAGTCACGTGATTATTTCCAAAGGTATAGTGTCTAATGTGGAAGATGAGCTAGTTGCGACGTAGATATGGTGTAGAGATAGATTGAAGCTAAGTATTTCGTTTAGCCTGCTGGTAGGGAGCCCAAGCTGTATACTAGAGAGTAGTATGCCAATTACCTAAAACAAGTTGAGTATGACCATTGTTGTGTTCTCTTCTTCTGGTGGGAGTTCTTCATCATCATCTAATGCTGCGGTACGGGTCTGAATATCATCCTACATGCACTCAGTACAACTTTTGTGGCTTCCATTTCTCACATCGCACTTCGCACAGAAAAACAAAACGGGAAACTCGTGGACTTTTACAGCCAACTTTTTTGTTATCTCTCTTCTTCTTCTGTGATTGTATTTATTTTTGTTTGTAGCAAGCTTATCTGTTGAGAAGCGACATAGCAGTGGATAGTCAAAGTTGTGAACCATAGTGATAGTTAGCATCAGGCAAGAATTTGATTTGCAGTTTCTTTACTAACACCAGTGTGTATAGATATCTAAGTTAGTTCTGGGCCAAAAGACGGCAACATCCCTCTTCTGAGTATTAAATAACAACACTTTAACCCACAGCGGCTAGTGACGCCCACACCGTGAACACTACCGAAACCGTCCCAGAATGTCGGAAAACAACCCTGTTCCTCCCGACAGCGACGCTTTGAAGGCCAAGTACGCGGAGATCGCCGCTTTGAAGAAGTCACTCGATGAGAAGCGTGCTAAACAAGGGATTTACTCCCCTTACCCAGTGCCAAACAGTGGCTATCGCGGAAGAGGCCGTGGAGGTGGTGCCATTAGAACTTCAACATACAATTCTCGTGGATACGGGGGATACGGAAACTACCAGGACCAGAGTCGACATTATAGAGGGCGTGGTGCTTATCGTACATCTCTGGCGGTCCATAGAAACGTCAGCGCTGTTTTCACACAGGCCCCGGTTGATCAGACTCCTTCAGATGAAAGCCAACCAGTGGAAGGCAGTCTGATGGAAATTCTGACTCCAGAATCAAATGAGAATACTGCGCCAGACAGCGTCTCGAGAGTAACAGGTTATGTAACAACGCTGTCTAGAGGTGGTTTGTCTTTGGTAAGTACAGACATCTACGAAAGAGATCAGCAGAGGTATGCTGCGATCCAGAAACAAAAGCAGGAGATACAAGAAAGGATCGAGCGTCAACGCAGACTAGCAACGTGGAAAGCTAGAGTTTCCAAGTACAAAACAAAAACCGATGGATACGATAGAATAAAAATAGGCGAGGAGACCTTTGCTGTCACCAAGCAAGGTACTAAATTGATTCCCTTAACTATTCCGGAAGAAGAGTCAAACAAGTTATACAGCTGGAATAATGTGACATATAAAAGACAACCAAATGGCATCTTGCTGAGCATCGGAATCCGCAAAGCGAAAATACCGATCGAGCAGTGTCGCTATTATTCGAGAACTGGTACGTATACTGATTTTAATCTTAAGAAGGATATCAATACTAACCACTGGAATTTTCTTTCGAATCTTTCAATTATTCTTATAGGCCAATGTAAGAAAGGTTCAAAATGCAAATATGTGCACGAGCGTTCCAAAATTAGGATATGTCAGGCAAATTTACAAAACAAATGTTCCAGCCAAAATTGTTTGTATTCTCATGAGTGCAGTGAATTCAATACCCCGATATGCCGCTACTTTTTGGAGGACAAGTGCACTAATCAGAAATGTATGTACATGCACTTCAAACCAGATCATTATGGTGAGAAAGGTTACGAAATTGGTACTTGTCGCCCATTTTCCATAGGCGGTTGGTGCGACCGTGGTCGCAAGTGCCCGTTCATGCACCATTTCCAATGCCCTGACTTTGAAGAAGAAGGAGAGTGCCCTAGAGGTAAGTCGTGCTATTTACAACACAACGTAACGCTCAGAACACAGAAACTTATTCAGACTCCTGTCATGAAGTACGAACGCATAGACGATGGTGTAGTCGTGGAAGATGAGGACGACAAGAAATATGAGGAAGAAAACAAGGACAAGAAGCTCATTAACAGCTTCACCATTGACCCCCAAGTTTTATTTGTTTCTCGTCTTGCCGCCGGTAAATACGATTTTTATATAGATAGAAAGGGCGAAGAGGAGTCACAAATCAAGATAGAACACGTTGAAAACCCGGCGTTCACAATTATCTTTTCTGATTCAGAAGAGGAAACGGAAGATGAGCTTGAGAACCTAGAGGAAGAAATCGAAGCAGAACCACATGTCAAAATCGAAGAACAAGACTACATAGGGTTCAAGTAGAGAAGAAGAGGAAGCAATCAATACACGCAAACAACATAATAATCAAAAGAAATATTGTAGAGAAGCTGACGTAAAATTGTAGAGTAGGTGACATCACAGATATATTCCCCTTGCAGGATTGCTTTGTGGCTACAATTTCTAAGTAAAATATAGTACTGTTACTATTACCTGCCGTAACTCCATATCGTCATCTCCATTTTACCATATTTTGTCTTCCCAATTTAAGCATCATCTTTTACCAGAACCACCCCCATTTTTTCACCTTTTACCATCATCCCAAACAATCACAATCACACAACACTTTTCACACATTTCTTATCACGCATTTCTTATCGCCATCCCAACGACACACAGAAACCAACGTAACTACATAGTAACCACCTCCAAATCCGGGGTAGCGATAACGATCGCTCGTCCACACACAGGACAGACCCTCTTTCCTCATTCGCTCACAATGTGCTGCAAATTCGATCTGTCGTAAACACATTTAATATAAAGTGTGGTGAATGAACACGGCGGCTGTTTATATTAAGTTGCCAAGAGTGCTGCAAGTAGTTTATAACTGTGATATCTGCTGTGGAAGGGAGAAAAGTTGTTAAAAGGTCCGCTTTCTTAGTAAAATCAAGAGATAACTGGGTTGTCTCAAGTGGTTAGGTGAGACTTTATAGTGCGATCAAAGCAGTTAAGTAATACAGCGTTAAGTTCTAAAAAGAATATAGACACAGAAATACCGTGTGGTAGAATATATCAAAAAGCGATAGAAAGTACTTCCATAGTGGTTCTGCTTCGGATCGCTTCAACAACAAGCCGGTGAAATTTGACTCAGTTCACATCCAGCCGCTTGCAAAATGTCCCTTCAATTGGAAATACCCCCAGATCTCAATACGCCGCCAAAGAGGATTCCTCTTCAGTCGCTTCAGCAGCGGTATCAAATCATCGGTAATCTTGGAAATGGCAGCTTCGGCACAGTTGAGTTGGCCAAGTACCGCTTGGATAAAAGAGACTTGTTGAGAGTCAGCGACGACAAGAAAGGTACACTCTTAGAACCATTATGGGATTCCCAGGTTAACAACTCCAATTTAGTGGCAGTTAAAACCATGAATCGCCAGCTTCCAACACTCCATGATTACACTAGAATCAAAGAGGTCAAGTTCATCTTATCAATCGGCTCTCATCCTTGTTTGGTGCAGATCTACGAAATGTTCATTGATGATGTCAATTTCCAGTTGCACATTGCTATGGAATCCATGAACCAGAATTTGTATCAGCTAATGAAAGCCCGCAAGGACATCCTTTTCTCTCCCGTTACTTTAAGAAGTATCCTTAGTCAAATCTTGTGTGCCATCCGCCATATTCATAGACATAATTACTTCCACAGAGATGTGAAGCCAGAGAATATTTTGGTGATACCTTCGCAACATTACTACGGTTCAAAGGAGTCTATACCACCTTACAGAAAAGATGACAACTTCGTCGTAAAGCTAGCAGATTATGGGCTTGCCAGAAATGTGAATAATACCAAACCTTACACGGGGTATGTTTCTACCAGGTGGTACAGATCACCTGAGATTTTATTGCGCCAGAAGTATTATTCAAAACCCATTGATATTTGGGCTTTCGGCGCTGTGGCATGTGAAGTTGCAAACTTTTCACCATTACTTCCAGGTTCTAACGAATTGGACCAAATTTGGAGGACTCTCAAAGTCCTTGGAAGCCCCATTCCAGATGGAAACTCTGTAAATTCTGGCTCTATTCCAATGGGTGGATTCTGGTTAAATGCTCAGACGTTGGCTAGCAGGCTTGGTTTCATTTTCCCAGCAGATCAAGGAATGAATATCCTTGACATCCTACCAAATGCTGCTCATAGGGAATTATCTGAAGTTGTTCGCGCTTGCCTTGTTTGGGACCCTTCATTAAGAGCAGATGTTGACAGGGTTAGCGCTATGCTGTATTTCCGTGACACTCTTGTTGCTAGAGAAAACAGAGAGATGTTGGGTGTTGCAACCTCCAAAAATCTGGATCACAATACAGAATTACTTACTGTTGGACTTGGTCAAATTAAAAATATAGAGGGCAATAGAGTTTCCAAGAGAACTAGGATTGCAAGTGATCCATGCAAGAAGCAGCCAGTTACAGCTTTTAGACCCACAAAAATTCTTATGTATGAGGACTTAGACGACGGTTATGAAAACGAGTTTATGAATAGTTCAACTCATTCGAGACAAGATAACACAAATCTAGACGAATTCATAACTGGATTGGAAGAAGACTCCCAACTTCCCAACACCCACCAATATGAATACAAAGAAGCTGCAGGCTTATGTCTAGATAAACAAGAATTTCTGCATAATGCCAGATCTTATCGGCTGTCAATCAAGGACAGCCGTACGGAAACTCCTGAGAGAGACGGCATCGCTAATATTCCACGGGGTCTACAAGTCATTCAGGAATCTATTGACACCGAGCTCGATTTGCTAGCAGAGACCTCGTTCGATAGTGGACATGAAATCAATGTCAATTCCTAAGTGGATTCTAGACTCACATAATTAGCCTTTCGTCTGTCATTCTTTTGCCATCCTAAATACGTCACTGGCTAGTTAATCTCCTTTTGCTAAAAATATGACTATGCAAAGCGGCGAGTAGCAAAGTCTGCAGAACATCGGAAATGCGTATTACCCCACAAACGTCACTCAGAAAAAAAGAAACATGTGAGTGGTTGTGGCATGTTATATTAACTATAATGAATCGAGAAAGTGTGGATTTATTCCTTTTGTATGAGTAGGCTCGAGTATCAAAAACTCAAGGAAATTGCAGGGGAACTTAGTTACAATGTGTATATTGATATCCACAACAGAACACCCTGATTTTCCGCTCATATTGCTATCCAATCGTGATGAGTACTTCAAGAGACCCACACAACCCGCTCACTTCAGACAGGTAGACCATAACCTGAAGGTGTTGTCGCCGCTCGACTTGGGCAGACCTGAACATGGCACTTGGATAGGCGTCACCACCGCAGGTAAGATTGCAGTCTTGGTGAACTACAGAGAAGATCGTATGTATAGAGAGACATTTGCACCCTTGCATTGTTTAACACATGACACGTTCAAGATATGACAAAGACGAGAATGTAGTTAAATATTCTAAGAGAGTAGTACAATGAATTACTAGCTCATACTAACAGCCTGACAGACCCATTCAGCGAAGTCTCTCGAGGAATTCTTCCACTCGCCTACCTATGCTCAACAAAGCCAGATGATAAGTGGCACAGAAACCTAGAGGCATCACTTAGTCATGTCTGCAAAGGAAAGGTATCATTGACCCAGATAGGAGGATTCTCCTTAGTTTATGGAGATCTCACTAGAGATCCCAAAACTGGTAAGCTCGATCACTTAAATATCTTGAGTAATAGAGGTGATCATGGCCATATTCATTCCACGAGCACTGCAGACTTAGATAGTGACTTACATGGAGATATCTCAGGTAGAACTACGTTTGGATTATCTAATTCGTTGTACTACGAGCCGTGGACAAAAGTTAACTTGGGAGAGTCGATGTTGCATAATTTGATTGAGGAATCCAAGGAAGCCCAATACTCCCAAGAGGACCTTGTAGAACAGTGTTTCAAGATACTCAGCCATGACACGTACAACAAGGAGGTCAAAAAAGAAAAAGGATTTGAAGGAAAAATGAAGGAGCTTAGAAACTCAATCTTCATACCTCCCTTGGAGACAGGTGTAGTGGCAAACCCGTTGGTAACCACTGTTGGGAAATATTATGGTACCAGAACGCAAACCATCATCCTTCTTGATCGCTTCGGAAACCTCAATTATTACGAGAGAAATCTTCACAATTCCGATGAATTGGCTGACGACATATCATTCACGACTAGCCATTTCAAATTCAATATTGACCAAGAATAGCAATTAGTATATAAAATGTGATAGAGCTAGAGCGAAAAGTATAGGCAACCCCTAATTTTTAGTATTCAATTTAATTTATAATCATATGTATTTACGGTAAAGGCAACCGACTGTCGACAATATCCTAATAATCATGCTTAGGATATGTCTTTAGAAGTTTCCAACTTGGTACTTCCAAGCTATAATGTCATTAAGAGAAGAAAAGTGCCGAGAAGGCCCGGACCGCAACAAAAGTGAATTTTTCAATAAATTAAAATGGCTCAGCCATAGAGCAAGCAAGGAAGAAGATATGAATTGGACGACTAGTGCAAAATGTCTTTAGAAACATACACGAGGCAGCCATTCACTTCGGTATATAGAAAAGAAGCCATCACAAAGATTGAAAATGGTATCTCCTCCGTGTTGGTAATGATCCCAGGGAATCCGGGATTAGTTGAGTTCTATACTACCTATCTCGACTTGATTCAAGAAGAATTTCCCGAATTTGAGCTCTTCTGTATTAGCCATGCTGGATTTCAGACCACAGAACCAATAGCGACTAAAGAATTCAAGTTCTATGACTTGGACTACCAAGTGAAGCACAAAGTTGAGATTCTCACCGATCTTATTCACCAAAAATTGGATGATGGAAATACAACCGTTGAGCTTTACTTTTTATCCCATTCTGTCGGGTCCTTCATACACCAGAAAGTAATTAGACAATTGGTGGAAGACAAGAGTTTGAAAGGCAAATTTGTTATAAAGTTCACCGGGCTTATTTGTCCGACGATCATAGACATCGCTCAGTCAGACAACGGCACATTCTTCACTAAAATATTCGCCTACCTACCTATAGTTTCCCTTTTGGTATACTTCTCTCGTTTCATCACCTTTATTTGGCCCGAAGCCAAACTTCGCCGTGTTCTTGGAAACTATTTTGTTGAGAAACCTAAGAACAATGACGTAGCATCCCTTGAGGGCTGGCAGAATTCGGTAACCGGAGCGTACAAGCTTGTTCTGTCCGAGAGGCTTATTCGACAGGCTATCACTATGGCTAAACAAGAGATGGATGTGATTTTAACAGATGTTGCCGTAAATGACTGGTTTTTTTCAGGGCTCCCTGATACTAAAATTTGGGCATTTTTTGCTACTAAAGACAGCTGGGTTCACGATGCCGCAAGAGACTACTTGTTGGCCCGGTACCATGACACCGACAACAAGAATTTGGTTTTTGAGGTTGGCGATGTGGAAGATCCAATTACCCACAGTTTCTGTGTTCACCAGAGTGTGGAATTCTCGATGTTAACCATCGAAGCGCTTCGCTCCCTAACCACTTAGAAACTTCATATGAGATGGCTACATACGCCATTCAGTAGATAGAGCACACTTTAAATTACGATATATATGTTAACAGATAAGAATCCCGCCTTTCCTTCATTCCAGGCACATAACCCACCTCTCTTCTTGGCAGTCTACGCACACCTACGTATTGAGGGTTTCTCACCGGTTTTCTGTGGGCCTGCTTTACTGCAAAAATTCACATATCTCTGTGAGGACTCTATGACTACGAGTCATCCACGGTGACTCGCGCTTGACTCAACACCACAAAATTTTTTCCCGTCATGACTCCCCTGACTGAAAATCGTAGTAGATTAGTTGCAGTGATATAGAGCGTTAATTTAAATATTTATGTTGGCAGATTGTTTTCTGTGTTGTGATTTGCCAACATTTCTTTTCTTCGCTCTGCTCTTAGTTAGGGTTATTTATTTCAGGCGTTGGTAAAGAATATAAAAGAGCAACGATTTGCCTGTCATTCGTTAGTGGTGGTACAGATATTCATTATCGCGAGCTAACAAACTTTCATTCAATTCACTTACGAGTATGGCCGCTTCTTCCCACGATACCGTCTACGGGCAAGGACTTGCTAAAAGCGACTCGCCAGATACTACCAAGTTGGTACCTCAGGACGCCAACTACAGCACGACCAAGGATGAGGAACTGTCCCTCAGCTCCACTCCAAATGAAACGTTGGACATTAAAGACCTTGATCGTATTTACAGAAAATTGGACTTAAGAATTATCCCAGCATTGTGGTGTTTGTACTTCTTGACATCATTCGGCTCGAGTGCTTACGGTTTGACTTTAACAATGAACCTGAAAGCTGGACATTCTTTGGGCCAGCACTTACATCTAACACCCAAAGATACCTCCACCGCATCAGCATTGTACTATGTTGGTTACATTATCTTCGATGTACCTATGAATTTAATTATGACCAAGGTTAGTCCTCAATCCTGGTTGGCCAGAATTGTGATTACAGTTGGTGCTGTTTACGCTTGTTACCATGTTTTGGAAAACAGTAATGGTCTTATTGCCATCAGATTCATTTCTGGTATGGTTGGTGCTGGTACATGGCCAGGTATGAGTTACTATGTCTCGCTTTGGTACCCTAACGATAGGCTGACCAGAAGAATTGGATACTACTTCACTGCAGCTCAGATCTCTGCTGCTGTTGCTGGTTTGGTTAGTGCTGGTTTCCAAAAGATGGATGGAGTTAGAGGATACACTGGTTGGCAATGGATGTATTTGGTTTACGGCGTTGTTACCGCCGCTGTTGGTATCCTGTTATTGTGGTGGTTACCTGATAGACCATTCAAGACGATTGACCAAGAAGAGTCCAAATTCAAGAAGTTGTACCACAAATTCTTGACTCCACCACATCCTTTAAACGCTGAGGAGAAGGAGTTGCACAGAAAGGACCTTGAACACAGATATGAGTTGTTATCTTGGGGTTGGAAGGATATTGTATTGGTCATTACTGACTGGAGAATATGGCCATTGATTATAATGTACTTTGGTGTCGTTGGTACAGGATTTGGTTTAGCTGTGTTTGGTTCTACTATTATTGCCACCAATAACCCTAATCTCACTTCTATTCAAGTGTCTTTATTATACGCTCCAATCTGGTTGTTTGATTTGGCAGGTATTCTTCTTATAACTCCATTTGCTGACAAGTTCAAGAGATTACGTGCCTTGTTCTTCTCATTTGCATGTTGTATAATCATCGCTGGTATGTTTGTCACCACCTTTGCTCGTGGCTCTTGGAATAAGTACGGAGGCTTGTTGATTGCTGGGTTTGGATTGGGACCAACTGTTCCAATTTGTATGTCATGGGCTGCTGAGATCTTTGGACCAAGATACGGTGATGTTGGAACCGCGGTTAGTGCTGCTCTTGTCAGTGGTTTAGGTAACCTTGGATCTGTCACAGCCACATACGCATTATACTCCGGTTGGCCAGCAGACAAGGCTAGGTTGTACAGGAACTCGAACATGATGTTGGTTGTGATGTTGGGAGCCAGTATTATCGCTTCCGGTGTCTGCCACCTCATAAGAAACAAGGTTAGACAGGTAAAGTAGGCGAGCGCTGAGAGAAAGAGAATTATGAACTCGATACTACGTTCATCAATTAGTACCTGAGAAAAGTAATAGTTCTAATAGTTTAAAGACGATACTTCATTAAACTACTATTCAATTGAGTAGCTTAATAACAATAATAATTTAATAGGATAATAACATGATAACATAATATTTTTGCATAATTTGAAGATTATTCTCGAAAATTATAAACAATCGAAACTACAAAATTACCCCGTTTAAACTACATGGGATAAATCTATAGCCTTATTAACGCCCTCAGACAAATAGCAAACGTGTAACAGCTTCAAGTGCCCATTCATATCAATACATTAATAGCGGAAAATGGAAAGCGAAAGACGGAAATAGCAAATAGAGCAATAAGCTAGGCAACGTACACAAATTTCTACAACCTCCAATTTAACCTTAACCTCTAACTACAATATTGCCAATATATATAACCTATATAGAATCAAGACGAGTACAACAACCCACCATCGCTTCGACTATTCTGACTTAGCTCCCACTCTCCGCAATTACAATCAAAAATCTCCCCACATTTTTTTGCACCCGTCCGAGACACTCATCCCAAAAGAACATCGTTGTCGCCGTTTACGTCGATGCGGCTCATTTCCGTTTTGGTGAGAAACCTCACAACGGCAGTTTGGTGATAGCCATCTTAACAATTCAGACCAGTTTGTTTAGTCATATTGAAGAATCTTCTTAAGCAGCAAAGCCCACAAAGTTTACGAAGAAGAAGGCTAAGATGGCTAAATATGATGCTGGCTTCTCGACCAACCACCGAACGTCATTTCGTATATCGAAGTCTAAGAAAAAACCGGAAATACCTGGCACCTCTGTGCTTACAATCAATAGTGGAGAGATCCCCGGGTCGGCCATCATGTCCCTAGACAAACCATTAAGCAATATGGCAGTGAATATGGGAAGAAACACTAATCACAGCTCCTTGGTTTTCATGTTGGATAAAAATAACACATTGAATGTCAAAAAGAAAGATGTTCCAGGAACTTCTATAATAAGAATCATTCAAAAAAGAGACAACTATATCAACTCTGCTACAGAGAGTATCAAATATCCTGAATTATCGGGAAAGCGCATGTTCAGCTCTTCTAGTAATAGCTCCATACCTGCTGTGAACAACAAGTTGCATTCCGAGACTCTTCCAGATGAAGAGCTCTCCATACAAATAACTAATGCAGGGGATTACCAAGTCATCGACCGACATCAACTGTCAGCAGTGGAATACAACGTCATAAGACCGCGGGCAGTAAATTCTAAAGCTATATCTGGGAAAGAAATCACATTTGCTGTGGAGAACTTCGCATTTGGCACGAATATGTCTGCTAACAGTCCGTTAGTCTCCGTTAGTCCCAAAAGAGAGAACATCAACGCCCTTATGGAAAACGTAGATAACAAAGGCATACACGGTGGCTTATTGCCTGACCTTATTACAAGAAAGTCTCGAGGCTCACGCTTGAATGGGATACGGCGCTCTGAATCGCGGTCGCCTGGCGAGAGCACTCTTATATTTGATAATGTTTCTGAACCGTCTACTTTTGCATCATCTACACATCTTTGGAACAGCCAAATGACAGGCAAAACTGGCATGAGGCTACAAGAAGGAAGCCGGAAACAACAGGAGAACACATTGACGATGAATATCCGTCGTCCCCACACTAATCTTTCTCCAGGAAAGTCTATGAAATTCAAATTGCACAATGACAAACGTCATGTTCCTGTTCCAGGGACATCTATCATCTTTCAGAATAACGAAATAACGAATCTCGGCCACCGTAACGGGGCTGTAACTACAGGAGTACGCATGACAGACCAGGGCTCGAAGAACTGGCAAATTTTTACAGTAGAAAACGAATAGCTAAACAGGTGGATCAATAGAAGCCAACTCTGCAATCATGTCTGCTGAACAGAATAAAGAAAGCTAAGTAACATCATAGGAAAATTTCAGTTCTTACCTAAATTTAAGTAATGCCTTCATAGTTAAGTAATTACGAGCCTATCTCCGTCAATGAATGAATACGTCAATTTTCAATAAATAAAACAATGGCCCTACCGTCTTTCTCTTATTCTCACCGGCAACATTCCTTGCCTCACTAAATGGTAAATCTTCTCCCACTAAAAATAATCACCGAAAGATCTCGTTTTCTGCAGCCACGACAAATTTCTGTAAGGTTTAAATTCTACCGCGAGATGGGGGTGGAAATAGGCGGAAGACAAGAACGTAGCGGGGACCTTTCGCGAAATCATCACCTGCTGGTTAAAAAAATGATGAAGCGAGGATTCGCGAACAAGCCAATTGTGGAGTAGGCTGAAAATCACCACAGTGTTCTGAATAGGGGGATTTTCGGACCGCTTGCTAGTCAACCCCGTAACGGTAGCAAACAACAATTGAGCAACTTACAACTTACAAAGTGAACGACGTATCTAACATGGAAGCTAATCAATAAAAGCAAGTGATCAAAGCAAGTCAATATTAAACTAGAAAATATGCTAAAAATGACGTAACCCCTATTCTATCAGGATCAATTATAATTTCACTCTATTGTTGTTTGGTAGTGGCTCGATATTATATTATCCCTCAGCCATCGTCTCATAAACGAGGAAAGATCACCCTATCTTGACAGTCTTCTGACACACTCCCTTTGACAGAGAATCGCACCACACAAGAGCTCCAGTGACAAATGAGTTGCCTTAAACAGCGTGTATGAAGCCAATCTGCGGATCTCGAATTGTCTTCTCCGGAATTAGTAATACCCCGAGAGTTGTGAATAACGGAGATGCACCTATTATTGAACAATGAGACAAATCATATATAAGGGGTGACTTCTGCAAAGGAACCAATAGCTTGTAGGACACACTGTAGTTATATTTGTATCTTATATAATTGTAATAGTAGTTCAATTGCAGCTGATCGACAAGTGTCTGTGATTTTATCTTGATTTTACTCCAAACCACCGTTACCCCACGATTAAGACGATTTATCTCCACAACCGCTGCAAGCTCACCACTAATACCTTGACAATCAATTATCTCAAGAAACTTATTTGATACCATCAACTGTTAGCAATTCTAAGTGCATCATATGAGGGTTATCAGAGCTGCCATTTCGACCGGTTCCAAAGAACATGGACAATTGGCCAAATTATCCCAAATTTCATACCCTGTCGCAACGGATGATCAATTGATTATCAAAGCGGTGGCATACGCTGCCAACCCCACCGACTGGAAACATGTTATTTACGACTGGGGTTCTGCTGGTTCGGTAGTTGGTTCCGATGTCAGTGGTGTTGTTGAGAAAGTAGGTAAGAACGTAAAGGGATATGAAGTGGGCGATTTTGTAACCACAACATTACATGGAAATCACTTGCAAGCAAGAGGTGCGTTTGCTGAGCTGGTCATTATCGACCCTGATACCACTCTAAAATTCGATAAGGCCTCTTTCGACGAAAAGCCACTCTCACCAGGGTCTCATCCTTCTTCCAATATCAAGAATTTTGAAGGAGCAGCTGCTATTGGTTTGAGCTTGGCAACAATTGCCTTATCCTTTGCTGATAGTTTGAAGATCTCGGAGGATAAGAAAGAAAATGCTGATACTTATATTTTAATCTGGGGTGGAGCAACTTCCAGTGGTATTGTCGGAATTCAGATAGCCAAATTGGTGTACGGATTAAAAGTCATTACCACGGCTTCTCCAAAGAATCACGATTTTTTGAAGTCTTTGGGTGCCGATGTAGTCTTGGATTATACACAACCAGACATAGTTGACAGAGTTATTGAAGTCGCTGGTGGAAAGATTGCCTACGCTTTAGATGCGGTTTCCTCCAGTGAGACATACCAGCAAGTGTACGAATCCACCAAGGGTTCTAAGAAGGTATCCTTTGATAATTTATTATTTTTATCAGAGAAGGATATCAAGCTTGATCCAGAAAGAAAACTGGACACATTTGCTGGCACCTTAGTGTACTTAGCAACCGGAGAAACCCAAGTGTTGGGAGAATTGGCTATCACGCCTAGTCCTGAATTGATAAAAAACTACAAACACTTTTGGTACGATCTCTTGCCTCCACATTTGCCAGAACTCAAGACTCCAGCTTTACGAGTATTGCCCAACGGATTGCAATCGACAAATGATGCCCTAGAGCTCTTACGAGAGAACAAAGTTAGTGGAGAAAAGGTGGTGTTCAGGGCTTAAGGATTTACAATAGATGTTTATCTGGTACAAAACCTTAAAACCTAGATAAAAAATGCCGTACAATACTCCTTTAAGTCAAGAACCTTAAAGTTATGAGAACATACGTATGACACAGATGGAATGTGGTCAATAGCAGATTGTGTTATTTCATGAGTTTATAGTTTGTTTGCTTTGTGTAATTGCAGCAACAACAATAAAATTTTATTACTTGGATATTTGTAATCTTTACAAACTAGTTTGGAACAACCGTTGCATTCACCGTTGGGGAGAAGTTCTAACTGCCCGCTTAAAGGGGTATTGCTGAATATTATTCTCCAACACCCATCTACACTGCACAGGGACGGGGGTGCATTATCGTAAACTTCATCACAGCATCTATTAATGCCGTAAGTTACAATGGTATTAAAAATTAATTAATCAATCCCCTTAATAAATTTTCGCAAGGAAGTGGCCATAGGTAAGGAGAATCTATGGTTTGGGGATGCAGCAAGGATCTTAATACGAAAAATTCATCAGGAGATCCCTTCTAGTAGAAAGCCTAAATTTAAAACGGAAATCTGGTTTCTCATTTCCGGCTGCCTTTCAAGCGCACGGTATGGCGTCTATATGTGTCCTGGCACAATCGAATGGAAACCCCTAATGGGCGGCAGTTTAAACGTATCGTCTAAGACTCGGTCTTAGACTACAGAATGTCAGGGTGGACTGCGGAGACGACAAGAAAACTATAACCAGACGGATAGTACTGCGGCAAGGGTCTCATAATATTACCGTCGTCCATTGTACCCTGTGTTGGTAGGGCCCGAATTGTGCATGGCAGACAGTAGTCAATGGCTAGCCCACCTCCATGACAAAGCGGTAATGCCGTCATAAGTTGCCACAAACCGTGGAGCGAACTTCTAATCCCCAACTGTTTTCCTGTCGCTTAATGCTAGCAAAAAATACACAGTACACCCGTAAAAGCTTAAAATAATATGCTGGGAAGAAATGACATTTCCGTCGCATATTATTTGGGGCATTTTTCCGATCAGTGAATTAATTTTTTTTTTGCACAATAAGCTTTTTGGCACAGTAAAACTCATGCAGCATTAATGATGAGAGGAGTGGCTACTGGGCGGGAGGTAAGTCGGACGCGGTTGAATAGTAACGACAATAATGCGTGGGAAGTGTGAGGATAATAGTGGACATTGTAAAGCACACGTTATTTTCTGACAAATTGTGTTTGGTTAACGGCCACTGGCTTTCGCAATGCAGTTGCTGCAGCTCAGGAATTGGCCCGCTTGGTAGGGAAATCGGAGGAGAAAGATGGTGCCGCAAACTATATCACTACGTAAGCTGTGTCATCATATCTTCCCTGTCGATCAAGCAAACGCAGGTGTCAGATTGAACAGGAGTTTAGAGCAACCAAATTGTACGCGGAGAATCCACTGTGCATGAGACACTTGCCAACACCAATAAATGTACCAACTTACTAAAGTAGGTGTGTAGGCAAGATCTTCTACTGGCAAATCCCATTCCAGGCTGGATTGGACTCCGGAGATTATAGACTGGTTACCTTGTCTAGCTGTATGCAGTCAAAGTAGGGTTATTGGATATTTCTATATAAATAATTGGATTGACCCTTGGTTAGGGTATATATAGCAATTGTCTGTTCCTGATTGTATTCGGTTCTAGGAATTTGTATTTTTTAAAGCAGTTAACAAGTAATATAACCTTAACATTGAGATGACTGTTTCAACCATCAAAGTAGCTTTGGCCACTGGCTCTAAGAGCGATGGAGAATGGAGTGAGGTTGCCTCAATTCCTCTTCTCCAAATTAACGAAGACCAAATTTTAATTAAGTCTGTTGCTTTTGCTGTAAACCCAACTGATTGGAAGCATTTGTTCTTGGGATTGTCGCCAAAAGGTGTAATTATTGGATCAGACGTTTCTGGTATCGTTGAAAAGGTCGGTGCCAACGTCACTAGATTTGCTAAGGGCGATTATGTCTCCGGTTTTATTCACGGTGAATCCTCTTTCACCCAAGGTGCCTTTGGTGAATACGCCATTCTTAACCCTGGAACTGCTGTCAAGTATGATAGCTCCAAATTTACCTCTCAAAAATTGTCAGTTGGAGACCACCCTTCTGACAAAATTAATACTTTCGAGGGTGCTGCAAGTATTTCTTTAGGTTTGGTCACAGTCGCCTTATCTTTTGGCCACACACTTAAAATTGACACTAACAAGGAAAGTAACAAGGGTAAGTCCATTTTGATCTGGGGTGGTGCTGCAGCCACTGGTGTTCTAGCTATTCAAGTAGCTAAATTAGTCTATGGGCTTGAGGTAATTACTACTGCTTCTGCCAAAAACCACGAATTTTTGAAAAGTCTTGGTGCTGACGCTGTATTCGACTACAAGGATCCTAATGTCGTTCAGAATATCAAAGACTATGCTAAAGGCTCCATTCATTATGCCCTTGACACCATTGCTAGCGCTACCACTTATCAAGCTACTTATGATGCTACGGAAGGTGCCGACTCTGTCGCTATTGACAACTTATTGACCTTGAATGACAGTGTCCTTGAAACCAAGAAAGACAGAAAGGTTCGCTTTGGACAGCCTTTGGCATATACTGCTCTCGGAGAAAGCATTAATTTAGGAATGGGAGTCATCGAATCTACACCAGAGCTTCAAAAGGACTTTGCTCACTACTGGGAGAACGTTCTTCCTGAATACATTTCTGAGCTCAAGACTGCAAATCTTAAGGTGTTGACACCTGGCTTGGCCTCTACCAACGAAGCTTTAGATTTGTTGAAGCAGGATAAGGTCAGTGGAGAGAAAGTTGTCTTCAGATTAGAATAAATCTACTTAAGCACATAATATTCGGCCCATTTCAGAGTTCTTTGCATCTATATGTGAAGTGTTTTGAGATTGTTGTAATATAAGAAAAATCTATTCATTAACCTGAAGAGTGTAGTGTAATATAAGTACAGCATTAGTATCCTTCTAAAAATGCTTTAATGTTATTTCGTTGAGAAATATAGCTATCTTCTTGGAATTTGAAGAATCGAGGGTGAATATGGAAATTAAGTATTGACAGCAATTCAGTCAATCCAAAGGAGACAAAGATTTATTCAAATTGGTCAACCCTTTCAAAGGGAACATTTATTGCGTTAAAATTGTTTTCTTCGTGATTTTCACCATGTAAATCATCTGCAACGATTATCACCACCCCCATTTATTTATTCAATTTTCCGCTTTCGGGATAATGATACAAAAGAAGTGTCTGCAGCATTTTATCATATTTCCTCAGAATGGAACTCGCTTCCTGAATAGGCAATCGATGTTATCAAATTAACTAGCAAATACTTTTTTTAACTACGTGGTTTATCTGACCTATATATCTTTTTTAGTTGGTCCACTACAGAGAGCAGATATTTCCATTTCAATTTTCTTGTTTGTACCATTTAGGAGCGCTTTTGGTGACCCTCCTATGGAGCACACCGAATAACCAGTAATACCAATTGTACATGTCGAATAGTACTCAACCTCATCTGTTAGCACTATTGCAACTCTAGCCGTTTCCAGCTCACATAGCCACCTCAGAGCTGTGACCACCACTAAATCGCCGCCAAGAACGCAACGGGTTGACTTCTTGGTTCCGAAGCCTGGTTACCTCAGCCAGGACCGTTCGGCGAGTGCAACCATCGTTGGTTTGTATGCACAATAGAGAGCACGTGACATCAATCAAATTACCGTTTTAGCATTCGCCGATGTGCCGAATTTTTGATCACACATTTTTCTTCACTGCTTTCTTTTTGGGAGCAGGAAGCGCATAAATCTCACTACGAGGGGAGAGGATGACGGCATTGTATACGACGAGGAGAAATTTATGGGGCAAATAATTGCCAGCGACACAAATATTGGCTGCGTGCGTGGATATGTGGATGAGGACATAGTAGGATGTCACTATTGGTATCATCAGTTGAATATTTAATATCGAAATTATTATTCATTGCTGCTGGAACCACTGGTTATAATAATAGCCGCTGCTGCGTTAACGGAAGGTCATCTACTGGATATGTGCCGCTGTTTTCCGACACAAGCGTGGAAGTGTCTATGCCAGAGTGGTGCCATCAGTACCCCGACCAGAGTGGCAAGATAAAACTTCTACTTTTCGTCGCTAGAAATCTTATTGCTTCTCCAAATTTGTCGCTACAATTCTAGAACTCCTGCGATTCTCTCACCACAGAACATGTATGGCTCCAAATTTGCTGCCAAAATGTGTCACTCGCCTCGCCTGTACACCGACTCTCAGCCAGAACAATACACCAGCGACGGTAAACAGTAAACAGTGAAAAGCGAAAAGCACGCTCACCTCACACTGCAAACGACCGTACGCCAACTATCACCACCTAGTACAAAACACCCTCTACCTTACCAAATAAAACCAACGAAGTCACCCCGAAACTGTAAAATCCAATGTCTTATCTCTCCCTCTACCTGCCCTAAACCCTCATCTCTACCTCATTTACCCCTAACAAATACCCCCAGCATCCACTATCATGGTATCACGCTCTGCCCCCCAGTCGTGCGCATACCGCACAACCCACCGTATCTAAGGGTTAAAATAGATCATACAAAATTCAAAGAAATCATTAATTTTCTATCACCGTAAAAATATAAATTTGAAACATATTTACAACCAAAAATCAACCACTACAAGGTAAGGGCCATTGACCAACACCATCGACTTTCCACCCAAAAAACCGGCTTTTGATCTGTACTCTGCTCTTGCACCAACCACAGCACCAGCACAACCCTTCTCGCCGCCAGATACTCTCCTGACCCACTAGTGTCGTACCGATTCTCACGGTCTCGGTCTCATTACTGGTAGCATTTGTCCGCCCACGCACCGAGCCACTCAGCCTGAGTGTCTAAGCCTGTTCACCGAAATCACACACCGCCTACTACTCAGCAAACTGCTATCGGGTGACTCGATCTTGGCACCTTTCCCCAGATAGACATTAATTAACGATCAAGAACTGTTACTGGCAATCGGTCTCACTGAAAAGTCTAAAATTAGCCGCTGACCTTGCCCCCAGTCTTATCCCGCTTGTACCATTTACACTAGTATCCCTTTCTTAGAGTCGATCTGTTCTTGTAACTACTCGTCCACTACCCTTGTCATATATAACATCCCACTGCATGAACGTTCATCGTGAATAGATCTTTCTTTTTGTCCACCTTGTTTTTATAGCGTTATCACTTGTATTCCTTATTTTTCAACTACAAACAAGTCCACTAGCCAAAAAGTTCCATTTTAAATGTTTTCAGCATGGAATCAATAGACATATCCTTCCAGTTTGACAACAAGTCTGACCAGTCGCTCATCCGACTCTGGCGCTTGACAAAAAATGACTTCATAGACTCCAAGTTCCTGTCCACCGAACGTTTGAACTACCGTTCATGGCGTCTTTTAAATAAGAAGTTCCTTAAATCACACTCTCGCAAAGAGCATAAAGGCGACATGCCTAATTCAAACAAAGCCGACTCTAACACTGAAACAGGCCCAAGCCCTATTCCACTGCAGAATAGTATCCACGATCTTACAAAGGATACGCTATCGGAGCTTAAGCCGAAGTCTTCGCAATTTCTCTCGGACAGACCATCCTTGTTTTCCCATAGCTCCAATTTGAGTCTCAGTAGTCATCGCAAAAGCACCAATAACAGCAGCATAGATTCATACAACCTCCAGCATAGTATCAAGAATCAGAATAAAAGCAAAAGTGAAAATGGATCTTCCAATGACGATGAAGATAACGACGATTATGATAGCTATGATGAAGAGGATGACATATCGGATATTTCAGATATAAGCGAAGAAGACGATGATGATGATGATGAGATGAATGAAGCGGTTGATAGAGAAGAAATTTCCGACAAAAAGACGTCATCAACTTCACAAATTCAGATTGTCACTGAAGAAACTAAAAGTGTCCAACTTGAACCAGAGGTGATAAAATTGGCTTCGTCATCTAGTAAATCATTCGCCATGCAACACCCCAGATCTAATAGCACACCGCAGCGACCATCCAAGCAAAACCAGCCGATTGTGCGGTCGAGAACATCATTTGTCAGAGGGTTCTCCCCTAACCATTCATCTGTTTCTGCTTCGTCGTCTTTCACACCAACTACAGCAATTCAAAATCTGAGAATTCCATCCACAAGTTCAGCAAATGCTGCCAGCGATGGGACTTCGTCAAGAAAGCTTTCCGAAGCGTCCAAGGGCCTGAGCAAAAACATATTCTACATTGCTAATTCCCCTTCGCCACCAAGTAACAATAACAGTAATATTGGCGACTGTGACAACACATCACCCCGTTCTAAAGCAGACTACTCTGACACGAACGTAGCAAATGGAAGTCAAACACATCTACAGCTCAAGCAAACGCAGCAACAGCAAGTACCACAAGCTGTCAATAGATCTTCTCAGAGATCTTCTCAACAATCACAGCTCTCCCTACAATCACAGATAACACACCCAAGCATACAACGCCAAGGTTCTCTATTTAGTAATTATCATTTGCAATTCAACTCAAGTAATTCAAATCTTAAAACTACAGAAAACACGAATTCTAGCATTCTCCAATCATCTGCATCCAATGTTGCTGTGTCTAGTGCTTCCGTTGATAAACACACATCCCATGATGGAACGGCAGCAGATAATGAAGCGGACGAATACGATTCCACGGATATATCTGAAGATGAAGACGACGTTGTAGATGAAGATGAAGATGACGAAGGGATTGAGGATGATAGAGACGAGGGCCACTCTCAAGAAGCCAACGTAGACGATGACAATGCGATGGATCCAAAGAGCCATAAACAGCAACAGTCTTACTTCCACAACAGAAAAGGAATCAAGAATAATCACAGAACCACAGAAAAGATCATAATTAAAGAGAGGGATAATAAGAATATTCACAACGGTACAGATGCTGAAAACGATAGTGAATGGCTCTCTGTGTCATCCGAGGATGATAAGAGTCAACTTGGAAAGGACTCGGAATACCATCCATTACAATTCGCAAAGATCCTTCCAAGCGGAACTCAGCTTTCTAATGTATCTTCTGCCTCCACCGATGTAATTGCCACTCCAGCAGAAGAGCTCACCAACCAACAACCAAGTCAAAAACGTTTTTCATCGCCTGTGATCAGCAAGCCGAGATCTCTTCTTTCTGGACTCTTTTTGAATGAAATGGCAACACTTCACTCTAATACACTGCTGTTAGAAAACCCTTTTACCAATGGGAAAGCTTCTAGTGCTAACAATGTATCCAAACCAACCCTTAAACGTTCTTCCACTACCGGAATTATCACCATAAACCAAAATTTGTCAAACAATCCTAAGACACAGAGGCCATCTATCATATTCACTAAAAGATTTGGTTCTCTCACAGATATATCCAAGGACTTGCATGACCTTAGGACTACGGTGACGACGCCATTAGATGGTCAATTGAGCTCTACAAAAGAAATTGATACCACGACTGATGAGGTAGAGGATTCACTACTTGGAAAGCAGAAGTCTATAGTCGGTATTTCAGACTTCAATGTTACCACGACGTTGACAGCAGCTAGTGAAAATGAATACTCTGATCATGCGCGTACATACGACCATACAAGAGAAACTCTTTCTACTAGTCTCAATAAGATCTCCAGATCTGTTTCTAATAATTCCATTAGGAATTTGTTGAGCAAGAGCTCTATCAACATTTCAAAGTTGTACTCCAACTCCAAGTCTAGGTTTGGAAGGTCTGATACAAGCTTCACTTCCGAGAAAACACCTGGTGTGGCGGCGCCGCTGAACTCAAGAGCTCCGTCAAGGTTGTCATATCCCAGTGAGGATATACAACCGGCAGCTGGAATAGATAAACCACGCTCTCTCAATGAATTGCACATCCCAACACCGACTGAAGCAACCCCAATTTCACCAAGCAACTTATTGGTACCTCCTTCTTCAACACCGTTGGGTCAGAGTAGTAATGTTATCAAGTTGTCGCCAAAATTGGGCAACAAGTCTTTGCTTACATCAGAGTTAAGTGAATCGTTAAAGGAATCACTTATTATTGATTATAAGCTTGGTAAAATTCCGCTCCCAACGAGAGTGATAGATAATGATAAATTAATGAGAGGAAACGAGGGCTTAATTGCTGGGGCTGATGATAGCGACTTTGACGATTACCATTCCAAGGGATGGTAATTTTTGGATAGTTGCGTACGAAATATGCGGGAAAGGAATCTAAAAAAATAGCCACTGACTATTGCTATAACAATTATTATAATGTACTATACTGTTGGAATATTTATTAAATATACACTCGTATCTAAGCGTGAGATAGTAAAGAATAACAGCAATGCATGTGCATGTAGCTGTCATTGCTTCGAAATTGTCAACAAAAACAATATAAAAAACACCACCAAATGCATAATCCCTTCGTAAACCATATATTCTCCTACCATATGGATATTGTTCAATCCTGCACACACCACACCAATATCGATAGCTGAAAAATCTCTAATGATTTTTAATACTGGATGACTATTACTTTTAGTCACCCAGAAGTAGAAGCATAGCACGAAGGGTATGAAAACGTGCTACTACGAACTCCTAGGAGTGGAGTCCACGGCGACGGACTTGGAACTCAAAAAAGCGTACAGGAAAAGGGCTCTTCAGCTCCATCCAGATAAGAATCCGGATGATGTAGAAGCAGCTACTGCTAGATTTGCATTGGTCAGAGCAGCTTATGAAGTGTTGAGCGATCCCCAGGAAAGATCCTGGTACGATGCCCACAAGTCCTCTATTTTGAGAGACGAGGATGACTACGAAGAAACAGAGGTTGAAATGATCATACCCAGTATATCTGTAGAAGAATTGATGAGATACTTCAACCCATCATTATACGTCAAGATAGACGATTCACAGCAGGGATTTTACAATGTGGTTTCAATACTTTTCCAGCGTTTGGCAGCAGAAGAGGTGACCCACGGGAAGGCTCAAGGTGAGCCAAAGTTTAGCACTTACAGAGATGATGACGCTAATGTGAATGCAATTGATAGCAGCTTTCTCTTGTTCCCACAGTTTGGTAACAGCAGGGCAGACTACGCTTCAGAAGTGCGGCAGTTCTATAATAGTTGGAACAATTTTGTTAGTGTGAAGTCTTTCAACTGGAGAGACGAATATAGATACTCTATGGCACCAGATAGAAGAACCAGAAGAATGATGGAGCGCGAGAATAAGAAGTCTAGAGATGCGGCTAGAAAGGAGTACAATGAGACCGTACGTAACTTCGTGCAATTCATAAGGAAAAGAGATCCCAGAGTAAAGGCTGGAATAAATGAATTCGAGAAAGCTAAGAGAAAGCAAAAGCAACAAGAACTTGAGAAGCAGGCTAAACAACAGAAAGTAAGAGATATAATGGAGGATAAGCAGGCTTTCCAGGCTCAAGATTGGCAGCAGATGTCACTTGAGGAACTTAATGAATTGGAACAGATGCTTGAAGAAGAATACGATATTTCTTCAGACCTGTCCGATAGTGAATACGACGAGTTCGAGAATCCGATGGAGGAAGATGTGTATGAGATATATGAGTGTTTCGTCTGTAATAAGAACTTCAAGAACAAGAACCAATTTGAAGTTCACGAGAGCTCTAACAAACACAAGAAACTTTTAAAGCAGTTGAAATGGGAGATGAAGAAGGAAGGTATAGACTTGGGCATTGATAAACACGATATTGATCTAGATGAGTTTGAAACTGCTAGTAGCGAGTTCGATTCAGCAGAAGAGGATGTTAACGATGACAACGTGGGTGATGTTGAACAACTGGAGGAAACACAAGTGAAAGAGGAAGAAGAAATCAATAATGAAGACAAAAAAGAGGAGCATGTCCCAATAGAGAAAGATGATTATGATGTTGATGACATAATAGAAAGCGAAGACGAAGTAGAAGAAACCCAAAAGGTAAACGGAAATAACGGTACAACTTCCGATTTTGATATACATAATGGCGAAGTAGATGACGAGCTTGCTAAGTTGGCAAAGGGAATTAAGCTTGATGACAGCGACGATGACTGGTCAACCAGTAAGAAGAAGAAAGATAAGAAAAAGAAGAAAAAGGTTCTCTCCAGCGGTCCAAGCTCACGAGAACTGTCTGTTATCCCTGAAAGTGCTCCAATATCCGTAGGTACTGAAAAGTGTACAGTATGCAATGAATCCTTCTCATCAAGGAATAAGCTCTTCCAGCATGTTAATGCCACTGGCCACGCAGCTCTCAAGTCAGCAAAGGATAAAAAGAAGAAAAAGGGTCGTAAATGAGATAGTATAAGGTAGAAAGGAGACAACCGTCATAGAGATTGCCTCATCTCATTCTTAATATTATGAACATATCCAAGTCTTAAGTGTTGCTGTATGTGGCGATTAATGTTGTATTACATTTTGCCATATGTCCAGGAGATTGATACAATACTGAATGGTATTCGATCAATGAGCCACCGTAATAGAGGTAGTAGAGAGTAAAACACCATAATAGGACTACTATTACTTTGCCTGTAGGTTGTTATTTTTTTCATCTATGTCAGCTGAAGTCTACCATAGAGGTGTCTCTTCGATATTTTACATTGGAGATGTTTAAAAGGAGGTGAATAGTTCTATTTTCTTTATCCAAATGAATACGACCGTATCTGACTGAGTATAAATCTGAATATTCTATTAATGTTTTTGTGATACTATCCTGCGACAACCCTCTCTGGTCTTTCGATATGACGGTACAACCAATTATAATGAGCTCGATCCACTCTCTTTCAAACCCGTTTTACTCTGTTTAATGATAGCAACAACAGGCTCGTTGATACCCTTGTTACCATGAGCACCAAGACCTTCACCCTTAACCCAACCCAACTTTTCAAGTAATTGTCTACCGATATTGTCATGACTGATTTCAGGAGCGGCACCTCCAACAATATCGCCTTCCTTCGGTCTGCTTTGGGACTGGGTGTGTTTTCTTTTATCCTTCTTTCCATCGGTTCTCTCAATCTCGTCCTTTGGTCTTTTCACATCAGTACGATTGAAAATTGGCCGTTGCTTCAAAATATGGCCAATTTGATCGTATCTTGGAAGGTAATGGAATGTGCTTCTCGATTTAGAAACCTTCATGTACATTTTCAATCCATTTGGGCCACTTCTAGACGATTTCATGTTGTAGCACTTGGCCATCTTTGCTACCGTCTTATTGCCATGGCTATCAAGAGGAGGGAAGGATAATGAATCCCTAGCGCTATCATGTAAAAATAATTCGAACTCTTTTCTGATATCTTTTATATGCATTGAATAGGAATATAACACAGATAAGTCATGCTTTTTGATTGCTTGTTCTAGCATCTTAGCTTCTTTCAGACCCTTTTTAGCACGTTTATGCGCTCTATGCATTTCGAATTGCTCCTGAAGAGATTCTCTTAACTCATTTTCAATATTCATTGAGTCGAGATCAAGCCTCTTCTTACGACCAGTTCCCTTTGTTCTCACTGTTTCAGTCGGATTATCCAAGGATAAAAATGCTGTCAGTGATTTAGAGTATGCAATCAATGCTGCCAAGTCATCTTCCTCTTCCATACCTCCTTCATCAACGGATTCTGCCACTTGCTCATCATCCTCTTCCTCTTCTGAACTTTCAGATATGTACACATCTGAATAGTTAGGATGCTCCTCAACTTCGTCCTTTAAGAGATCACCTGTAATAAACTTTATGAAACTTCTCATCCTATGCTCCTTAACTCCTTGCAGCAATGCATACTCGATTAGTTCATCTTCGTCGACCCATCTGAAGTCATCCATTGAACCAGTGAGGTCAACGTTGCATATGTAGTATTGGTTCTGGATTCCAAACCTCACGTTGGTCACTCTAATTTGGGAGACATCAAATTCGTAATCCTCTTCCAAGAAACCATATTCTGGATCTTGTATTTCCAATTCTAACACCTCTGCACTGTCCGAGTCTTCAGCGTCGGAGTCTATATCGGAATCCGAATTTATATCTGAGTTGTCATCAAGGTCGTCAAGAACGTCGTCATCTTCATCTTCATCTTCATCTTCTTTATCATCTTCAATATCGTAGTCAAATTTGGAAGCCGACTTAATAGCAGTCTTTTGTCTTGTCTCAACTTCAGAAGCTTTTAAATATGTTCTTCTTCCATTGACTGTATGTTCAGAAAATTCGGTATCTTCTTGGGGACCCTCATCTACAAAAGTGGCATGTCTATTCACTCCCAGTGAAGGAAGATCTATCACCATATCGCCATTATCGTCTGTGAATGTTTGAAAAGCAACTTTACCGATATTAAGAGTAGAATCATGCTCTAACTCCTCAACTGGTTCCAGTGTTACCTGCGAAGAAAATAAGTCTGCAGCTTGCGGTTTTCTTAAGTTATACTTTTTAGATATCTCTACATCTGCAGCGTTGTCAATTTCCAAGAAAAATGGTTCATGTTTCTCCTTGGTTTTAGTAACTATTCTTTTACCCGGTATCGCTTGTTTTTCATCATTTATGCTGAGGTCTCTCACAGATAATTCTTCAGCTGAAGAGGATGTTTCTTGCTCCACTGGTTCTTCTTGATTTATTCCATTCTCTTCTTCTTGGATCTCAATTTCAAGGTCTTCTTCCTTATTCACTTCCTCGTCGTGTTCATCATCTTCACCACCGTCATCTTCCTCTTCCTCTTCCTCTTCGAACTCCGAATCTGGCGTTTCTCTTTCTGAGCCGCTGAATTCTACACTTTCGTTGGACTCATCGAAAGATGACAACTCCAACCTTTCCGCTTTCTCGTCAGCTGTCTTTTTCAACAAGTCAGCACTGGGATCAAAGACTTTCTTCGCCTTGATAAACTCAATAGGACGATTGCGAAACGTGCTATTCACGATCTCCCCACGATGCTTTTCGGTGTAGTATATCTCGTCTACGAATTTGCCTGGCCGCCTGGATAAGTTCGTCATACTGATTTCCTTGGGGATGTATACATTCGACTCCATATCCATCAATTCTGGTACGTCGAAACTGGTATGCACCGCAGGTCCACGGTGGTTGTTAGATTTCCCTTTACTCTTCTTCTTTTTGCCGTTTATGATTCTTCCACCACCAACACTTCCACCACCTCTTCGGCGGTTTGAACCTCCTCTTCGATTTCCTCTCGGCATTATAATTTTACGGCAATGTTTTATTACTTAAAACTCTATAAAAGTCTATAAATAACGAATGTAGCTACTATTCTAGACATACACCAATTGTATGTCAACTCAACAAGCCATTGCAAATTCGATATTCGATAGAGTCATCGGTGTGTGCAGGAGACGACAGATAGGATGCGTGCCTTAGTTAAGGGCTGCAACTGTGATGAAGAGAGATAGCATGAAGGGAAGAGATGCGATGAGATGTGATAGTGGATACTATATGTTGTTGAATAGTATAGGAAGGTTTCTATAGTTAAGAGTACTGTTTATTAGTGCTGTTTAGACAATTTATCGTGTATGGGACCCACAATAGCTGCTAAATTCGTACCTACAGGCATAGAATGGTATTTTGGCTACTGGGATAGATTCAAAACAAAAAAGTCTCATTTTGTTATTCCAAAGTCTTGGAACCATCCTAGGCAGCCAGCAAGCCCTTTTAATCCAGTAAATATGCCAAAGAAAACAATTTCCATCTTTGTCAATGAACATAATCATAGTCATATGATGCCTGCATACACCCAAACCCACATTACGCACTATATGCCGTACTCCAATATCACCAGTTCAAGGGGGTCAACGAAAAGGGTCTTAAGTTCCAATTTTCCAATTTAAAAGCTGTGATTGTGATCGTATTGCCTGTACTACCCTATATATCACATTTACTCGCAATTTCAAACCACTCTACCCCATCTTCCGGCCCCTTCATCTGCCCATACTTAACCCGAGTCGTGTCCCCACCGCTGATCTCACAGTGCACACCCGCACGCAGTTGTTATCTCACGTCTTAACTATGCGTCTCCGCTTATTACTGCGCTAACATTATTATTGTTAGTGGTATTATTATTATTCTTGTGATTACTTAAGACTTGGAACGCTAAATGTGTAGTAGTGTTCTTCTTTGTTGGCAGCTCGCATAGTTTACAGTAAAAGTAAGTAAGGGTGGATATCACTGGCGTAGAATCGGCTGTGATATACTACTACTGCTGGTGCTCAATTATAGGTAAGGTTTTGGGTAGAAATCCACAATGACAACTCCGCAGTCAGACGCTTCTGACGGCAAAAGTGCTGGTGCTAGTCCTAACAACGATGCTGTTGGTGTGGCAGCCAATGACGGCACTATTAACGATGCTGTGTTTGTAGAGACGTCCTCCTCGAAGAAAGCTGCCAATGCAAGCGAAACCACAACTACGCCGTTCAATTTCTCCAACATATGGCAACAGATCACAAACATCGCAGAACAGAACAGAAGCAACAACGAATCACTACCGACCCAGAAGATCGTCATCCTCGGTGAGACTTTCGAATCAGTACTGGAATCGGAGAAAGACATTGCCTCCAAGATCTGCTTAACTTATAGGTACGGGTTTGAACCCATTCAGAGAGCAGTTAATGGACCCACTCCGCTCTCATTCATGCAATCGGTCTTGTTCAGCAAGAGCTTGATCCACAACTTACAAAACATCCCCAGTCTCATCGAAAAGGAGCAATTCACTTCGGATGTCGGTTGGGGCTGTATGATTAGAACGTCTCAGTCACTTTTGGCCAATACGTATCTTCAGTTGTTAGCCGCAAATGCAAATAAAGGCGTGGAACCAGGCGTGGATGAAGAATATTTAATCTCTCTTTTCAAAGATACGTCTGATTCACCTTTCTCGTTGCACAATTTCATCAAGGCAGCAGCTTCGCTGCCGTTAAAAGTCAAACCAGGCGAATGGTTTGGACCCAATGCCGCATCCTTATCGATCAAGAGATTATGCGATCTGTACTACGATGATAGTAAAAGCACCGAGAAACAGAAGACAACTAAACTACCAAAAATTAAGGTGCTTATCAGCGAAAGTACTGATTTGTACGACGACCTGATAAAAGAAGTATTTGAAACCGATACAAAAACTCGTGGCTTATTAGTGTTGCTTCCTGTAAGACTCGGAATAGACAGAATTAACGCGTACTACTATTCCAGTTTGTTACATCTTCTTTCGTTAAAGCAGTCAGTTGGTATATCAGGAGGAAAGCCATCATCGAGTTTCTACTTCTTTGGATTTCAAGGAGATGACTTGATCTACATGGATCCGCATTCGGCTCAGCCTTTCGGTGATGCAATCGACTACTCTACATACCACACATCCAACTATCATAAGGTGAATATCAATAAATTGGATCCATCTATGATGATTGGAGTTTTGCTACAGAATTTTGAAGAGTACGAGGAATTCAAGACGACATGCATTGAATCATCCAATAAAATTATTCATTTCCATTCATTGGCAAGAAACAACTCAGTCCACAGAAACAAAAGAAAGAATTCTGAATTTGTGAATATAGATAAGAGCGATCTAAAAGACGAAGAAGAATTTATCAGTATTGACCGTGTGAAACGGTCCGAAAACACAGAGGACTTCATTGACTTAGGTGACGACGATGATTTTGTAGAAACTAACACCAATGTGGATTCAGCAGGCTCAGAGGTAATCAGCGAGTCTGACAATTTTGTTGATTCCGAGAATTTGAGTGGCTCCATCAATGACTCTAGAGTGGTTAGCGAGCCTGAAAGCACCGATGCCATCGTTGCTGAAGTGATAACTTTGGATAACAACTCAATCACAGAAGACGTGGATGATGTACCTGAAAAGTCATCAACATAAACGTCAGTACCATTACTATGAAGGCTAATAATTAGGAGTGAGGAAAGAATATGAGGAGTTTTATAGAAACAGAAACTTGCCGGACAAGGAGTAATTAGAAAAATAGAAGTTGTTATGTTTGATATATGATTTAGTGCTTGGAGAATCTTTAGTAAAGTGTAGTTTTAATAGACTTGGACATGATAGAAAGTAGTGATCAAGGAAACCGAACCCAGATATTCTGTACATTGTATACAATTTTGCACCCACTTCTTCCGCTACAGTAAAGGTGGAAAGAAGATGACCAAATTACCCGATTTTTTATAGCTTACCTTTATTCTCTGTAAATGCTACAACTGTATTACACTTCTATCCTTCTAATAGAACATTTGCCACCCTAGTTGTTAGCTACTGTCGCCGAATGACCTTGAAACCATCTTCCTATGTCTCTAAAATTGCGGTACGGGTCTTCTTACCATCTTCAACAAAGGGTCGTGCGCGGTCCCATTTTCTTAACTATAAGCGAAGTTACCATTGAACGTACTGTGATAAACTCCTCTATCCTTTCATAAGATAAGGTTCGTTTTATAGGTGGTGCGTTTTAGAATAGCCTATTAGCAACTAGTCATCCATTTTATTTATGCTGATTTGATAGTGGAAGCTCTCCCTAATCGGTACTATCATCTACCAATTAATACTGTAATACATCTCATAGAAGCGAGGCCATAATATTCAAGAAGATTTGATACATACTTAAACATGAAAGACAATCTAAAAATCTGCACGGTTTGTGCCTCTAATAACAACAGATCCATGGAAGCACACAAGCAGCTCAAAGATGCCGGATACGATGTAAACTCATTTGGAACAGGTTCTGCCGTGAGACTTCCTGGTCCGTCAATTGACAAGCCCAATGTCTACGAATTCGGCACACCTTACGAGGATATATACAATGACTTGATTTCTCAAAGCTGTCGTAAAATGTACGAAAGCAATGGGTTGATACATATGTTGGACAGAAATAGAAAGGTCAAGTCTGCTCCTGAGAAGTGGCAGAACAACTCTTATGCTGGTAAATTTGATTTAGTGATAACGTGTGAAGAGAGATGTTTCGACAGTGTGCTAGATGATCTCATGTATAGAATGTACAGCAAAGAAGATGCCAATGATGTGAGACAGATTGTTCATGTGATAAATGTGGACATTAAGGATGATAACGAAAATGCTCTAATTGGAGGAAAGGGTATATTGAAGTTGGTCAATATGATTCACGAATTTAGGGTGAAAAAGCTGGATTACGAGGATGAGTCCGAAGTAATACTAGAGGACCAGATGATGAACATATTGGCCAATTGGCAGAAGGATCATACGCATTTACCTACATTGTACGGGGTGAGCTACTATTAGAGCTTTGGAGAGCGACGATTTAGAAAGAAAGAAATTCCCCAACACCTGATATTGAAAAACTGCTTGCCATTCCTAATGTGAAATGTATCGAGATACAAACATTGCATATTTTTGGGTTCGATCTTCCGTAGGATGGAGCTTTTATTGGGACTACTTGTCATAATATAAGTGCCCCATTTGGCTATTTGACTGATAATATGCTACATACATCAAAGCACACCCAAAATCACATGAATATAATATAGATTCCTTTGATATAACATACAGAAGTCTCACTTCATCTGTTTTATAGCCCGCAGAGTCATCAAACACAGTATTATACAATATTAAACACTACATCTGCCACCTTAGAACCTCTAAAAGTATTTTCCTTTGCAATCAAAGATTCTTCCATGCTTAACCTTATGTAGTCTATCGCTTCCTCTCAACTCCCATCTTACAACTTTGTTACCCCTAACCTATTCTATACCATCCATGTCTTATTTTCCTTCACATATTCAGCACATATTCATGACATTCTTATCACATTGTGCTCTGACGCTTTAACGCATTTTTCGCGCACTGAAAAATTTGGAAAGTCTCAGCTTCTTCTATTTAGTGATGGATAGAGAAGATGAGTAGTAAATGCTCTTTATCATTGTTAGTAAAGAAAAGTAAGAACCATCGACAATGCCTCCAAAGGGGAACATAAACGCCAAGAAGGCGAAGTTGTACAACAGTCGAACTATACGAACCCAACTCTCGGATCCAAGCTTCACCGACAAAGAGAAGTTGAATATCGCAGACTTCCTCAAGGCTAGAGAGTTCGAGATATCATCATTTGAAAGGTCCCAGTTGAACACGAAATATGCGTCGTCAACTAGGGTGTTCCAGAACTTACCTCGTACAATGAGAAGAAGAACCGCGTCGCATAACGTCAAACGAATCCCGTCTCGTCTTAGATCTCGGGCGCTTCGTGAGATGCAAAATCCTATTGGTGGTGGTGTTCCTCCCAAGAAGAAGCGTCTGAGAGGTAGGAAGATTTACGAATTACAAGTCAGGAGGAAACTATTGAAGTGTAGTTCATTGTTGAAGAAAACAGGAGGGTTGCCAAACGAGAAAGTGTACGGAAATCTGAGCATACGGACCAAAATTGATGAACTCAATAAGCAAATTGAAGAATTGAAACTGAGTGAGAACAAAAGTAAACCATTGAATAATGAAGTTGGATCCTATGACAATACCGGAGTAAATGCTTATGCAAGTAGACCAAGAGGAAATATCAAGTATTACAAACGTCAGAAAGAAAATGTGTGGCTTCCAACTCACATCTGGCACGCCAAGCGCTTTCATTTGATAAAACAGCACGGATATCAGATCCCGCAAACCCCAACTCAAAAATGTTTCAAGTCCATGAATCGCCAAAGCAAGAAAGGTGCTGTGATATTTGATACATCTTACTATGATAGTATTGTTGTAGAAGTCGGTAATGAAGAAGAATACAAGAGCCTCCTCCTCGATATTACGAAATACAAGAAAAAGCTTCCAGATTCATTTTTAAACGGAATAAAGACTTATAACGATTGGATAAACTTGGGAGATGATCATGTGAAGGTGGGAAAGGCGATGGTCTATTCAAACATTTCTATTAAAAAGATATTAGTGCGTGTTTACCCATCATTATTCACAGTAATTTTCGACTACTTGAAGTCAAAGGTCCAGAACTACTTTTCAAAATCTACAATTTATGACTGCCGTTATTCTTTAGGCAGTATTGATCTTTGTGGACCACAGGCAATCCCTACAATTAGCAAGGTACTCCATTTCGTAAAAGACCAGAACCCAGCTTCTCTCAAAGCTTGGAAGTTGCTAGCATCAACAAATGACTCAGGAGTAGTTCCAGTAGGTACAACCGTAACATTCGATATCTGGGATCCAAGACTCTGGAAGAAACCAACTAAAGTTCCACCACCTCAATCTGATGCAGATTTTACCATTAATGACTTGGTTGTTTCTTTGAGTAACGGCTGTGGTGACGCTGTAAATCAGAACTCTATCCTGAATCTTTTGTCATCGGAAGGAAGGAATTCATCGTACAAAGATCAACTATCTATAAAGGGAATAAGCAAAGAATTTAATAAAGTGTCTGCTTTAACTAATTCAATACACCAGAAGGATACAGTAAATCTGCGCATCCCTGTTTTCGTGAGTAAGATAGCTCATAATAAATGGACAATCGTTGTGCCATGGTATTGGGTATTGCCAATATGGATACTGGCAGTTCATATCCGCCAAGTATTGCCTGGTGGTTTAAAGCAACTACACCAGTTCAACTTTGAAAACCTCCATCCAACTTTTCCACACGACTTCCCTTTCTTGTCCGATGGTTGGTTTGCGAATGAAGCTTTGGGCAAACTTAGTGAGGCTAAATACTCCAAAATAAAGAAGAGCCTGGTCAATACTTCTCGTCCAGACTTTGAGGATCCTGATTTATTCAGTCCATTTAAATGTGATTGGACTGCTGTAAGAAATTTCATTTTCCTTCTGAAATTATCCAAGAGATCAATTGAAGACCTCGCCAACACTGAATCAACGTTCGTGAGACACATCGAAGAAACTGGCCATCGTGAGTTGAACAGTTTACACGACATTAAACAACAATCCAAAGAAATTGAAAAGCTTTATACTGGAAATGATTCCAGTCCGATAGCAATTGCATTATTTAATAAGAATGACGAATTCCACAAGTCGTTTGTAGCTGGAACTTACGACTTGGAGACTCTTGTGGAGGTGGCCAAGAACCAATTACCTGTTATGCAGATTGCCATTGAGTTGGTAGACAAGGGAACTATAAGTGATGGAGCTAGATTATATGTTGCTGGTAGTGGAACTGATCCAAAGCCACCTACGTTGGATCACTTTTACACTGCTGGTTTTGCAACCAGTGGAGCTTATAATCTCAACGAGGGACATGCAACCGCCATCGGTTTAATTAGGGCAGATATCAAACAACTGTCCAACCCAAACTTTCTATTCATTAGAAATATTGGAAAGTCGACGTTTCACTTAGCTAAATTCCATGAAATATAGATAGATATAAATAGCTGCAAAATTTAATAGACAGAAACATGGGGTTGCTTACAGTAAACACTAATCCGGGTAACCCCTAGGCTTAACAATTTTTTAAAGCGAGCACTGTTACCCGGATGGTTTGCGGACGCTATAAAAAGACACGGATCTCGCTCAGAAATTGAAATTTCTGGAATAGTTTTTATTCTTCATACTTACCAAGAGATATTGCGGGAGATCAAGTGTTCTCGTAATAATAGGCTTTCAGAGGCATTGCACAGCGCCATGAGGGCATATTCCAACTTCCCAAATGCTCACGTAACCTTCGGGGGAGTGAGTGGGGTTGTGTGGATCTTGTAATTTTTGATTTCCTTTTCTTCCTGATCATTTAAATATGATACAACAGGTGCCATTAGCGGATATGAAATTTTTCAATCCGTGAAGGGCAAACTTAGATTGAATTGTCTGTTATAGTTTTAATTTTCTCGAGTCTGGCGATTCCAGAACATTAAAATTTTGAGTGGCAACGCGTTCTAATGAGTGTCTATGATATTTAATAAACTAGAATCAATGAATAGTAGGCACACAGGCCATTAAACATTAGACATATCGTTGACTTTGAGGTCAATTACTTCACTGTTAATGCTATCGTAACTGTTACTTCAGAGTATGTATTGCGACTGCTACTTGTTGATTAGTGCTACTTGTATCAAATTATTATATTATTAGTGTCAACATACTCTATGGATGTCTATAAGTCTTTTTAGTGAAGTACTACTTTAAGCTACCTTAGTTGTGCATTGGTGGAACATGGCTGTTGTTACCCTTGAACAAGGCAGTACCTGCTCCATTGCTCTCAGCGTTATAGATCTGAGGTTCTCCTTGGTCATTGTTTTCAGAGAAGTCGTTTTGATTCACCATTCTAGAATTCTCCCACATACGCATCAAGGACTGCTTGAAAAGGTTTACATTGTAGTCAATGATTGTCAACGACCTCTCCTGGTTTGAGGAGCTTGAACCAAGCAACTCTTCGCCGTTACTATCGTTGATATCGTTATTTATGTTATTATTGTTGTTGACAGATGAGTTTCTGACATCATCGTTTCTGATGATAGCCACGAGAGCCAAGCCTCTGATCATCTGCTTTAGGTATAATATGGAACCACTGGAAAGATGACTGATTGACTTCAATTCTTTGACCGGCTCGGAATCCAGTTTTCTGTTACTTTCTTCGTTTTCGACGTACAAATCATCTAGATCTATAGTTATGTCTATGAATTCAGCGCAGACTTCGTAGGTTTGGATGTCTACTGGCGATGAGTCTGTAGCTACGTATATCTTGGAATTCACGTCGAATAAGAAGACCTTGTCGATTGACGAGTGTTGTACCAAGTTATCAAGCATATTTTCCAAAGAAGGCAATTCTGGAATTAACTTCTGTACTATACGAGAGAACGCCTCGTAGATGGAATGGTCAAAGATAGATGTCAAGTAAAACGAAACTTGAACACCTTCAAGTCCTAAGTCTAATAATTCATCTCCTGTTCTTTGCATGATATCTCTCTGAGCGTCTATTCTGTAGTCTTCCGATAACCCATCAATCTTGTGGATTAACACCTCAATATTTATCTTAGGGTTAACCTTGTATGCAAATTCGATGATCATAGACAAGTTGGTGAGAGCATTGAGATACTCATCCTGTGAGTCAATAACATATACCAAGGCACCAATGCTAGAGAAGAGTCTTTCCGAATCGTAGTTGGGCTCAAAGTAGTTCAATTGGCCCGGTAATTCCATTACCGAAAGATCGATCAACGACGAAAACTGCTCTGTTGTGGGTTTTGAGGTACTTTCCAAATACAAGGTATCCAAAGGTTGCATGTTGTGGAAAACAACCTTGCAAATAGACGACTTGCCTCCTCTTCTCAACCCCATCAAGAGGATCGTGGCATTGGTGTCTTTCGGGTTAGGCAATAGCGTAGCCTCCATCTTTTCTTTGCAATTCGTGAAGTACAATTTTTAAGTTACTGGTCCCGAAACGCCGATTTCTGGTTTATATCAGCTGTCAGCTCTACTTATCTATTACTTCACAAATAAAGCAAACAAGACCACTTTCTACTCACCAACTCTCATCTGCTTAACTAAGGAAATGTTATCGCACTGAATGTTGCTCGTGTATGTGGTCGTGCTGCAACCAGATATCTTCACAGACGGAAGTATTGTGAGTTGATGCTTGATTGGGTGGAAGACCGTGGAGAGCAGAGAGTGCACATTTTAGTGTTTAAAGTGAGCCTGGATGGTGGAGGAAGAAGATAGAATTTGGGTTGGTAGAGTTGCGGTTGAGTGGGAAATTGAGATATGTTAGTGATTGTGATGGTTGTTGCGTGATATCCATAGTATGCGCTGTGCTAGGTAAAGCTGGGAAGTAGCTGCATTCCATGTAGTATCAGGTGACATGTATCAGGTGGCTCATGTTTGATGACAAAATCAAGGTACAGAATCCAATCGGGCCATGGTTCCAGATATTGTACAAAAATACATGAATGTTCCCAATTGCTCAGAACTCAACGGTTTTAATGAACTCAGGTGCGTCATACTGAAAAAGAGTATGGCAGTAAGTAGATCATAGAGAGCTTATCAATGATCGAATAAATTCGAAAACTTTAAATGTAAACGCAGCAATGTCGCGTTCTTCTTGGTGGTAGCTAACTAGGAAACAATTGAGAACCTGTAATGGCTGCAAACTGAGGCAGGAAGACGTGGCGTTTTTTATAGCGACTATATAAGTTGACGTAAGTATTAGACTTTAGAGATTTTGGAGGGAGTTTACTATTTCTTCTCTGCTTCTCCAATTAATATACTAAAATGAGTGTGCCCTTCATATCTATCCTTTTGACTTATCTTCCCGAGGAACTATTACTTAATGTTTTAGAGCTCGCAAACGAAACAACCTTGCTAGTTTTGTCTCGAGAAGATAGCATAATTTCAAGGCTAGCTCGACAAATGGTTCCTGTGAAAGTCAAGGTGTATGAAAGTCATTTAGCAAGTCCTGATGTATCACTAGATAAATGGATGAATCCTTCTGGAATATTTATCAGCACTAGTGGGTTAGGCGAGCTAATTTTCCCAAAACATTCGCCAGTAGAGATGCACATCTACAATATTGACCTCATCTTACTCCATAAAAAAATCCCAGAGTTACTTTCCAAAATGAAGATTGTTTTGTATTTGTATGACTATGTGGCTGCCATCCCCAACTTTGATTATAAGATAGAGGATGTTATTTTATATAGGGATACAACAGAGCGGTATCCGGATTTCGACGACGGAATTGCACGACTTAGAAAGCGCTTAATCAATAGCTTTAATTTTTCAGAAGATATCACAGGGTCAGATGAGTTTATTGCTTTTAATGCACGAGATATTTCTTGCTATAAAAAGTATTTTCCCCATTTGAGTGGCTTACATTGTTCTAATGTTGTATTTCCTTTGACTCGTTTCAAGGAACTTTCCGAAAATTTAAATGTCCTTGTTGCTATATTAGAAGAGTCAGGAACGGGACTAGGTATCGTAGTACCAGACTTTCCACCCGGAATTAAAGAGTTATATCTCATGCACGAAGTAAAGCGCTTTGAGCTAATGGATTTGAGTAAGGTCAAGCTGTGTAAATTGACATTGAAATACCATCTGTTTCTGTGCCCAGTTTTATTCCCTAAATGCATTCATGAATTAGTTATCGATAGGGAAGCTATTTGGTATTCCAATTCATTCAGAAGTAGCGCTGGGTGGGTTTCTTTCATTGAGCTAGTCAATTCATTGAGCAACTACTCTTACTTGAAGGTATTGAAGCTTTGCGTTGGTCCTGTCCCAGAACTTCTGAGCGTGAGCTTTTCAAGTACACTGCTGGCTATCTCTATGCACGAAGCTGTCACTCGAAATCCACAGCACTTTGAGGTCGCCGAATGGGTGTTACTCTACTTGATTGGTCCCGACGTTGTGTTTCCGTATAATTTGCGTGAATTAATAATACTGTGCAATTATTTCTCCAAGATCGACTCGAATATTCAATTACCTACGAATTTGATAAAATTAGAATTACAAAAAATGAAGGTTGATGAGTTGGAGAAAATTATATTCCCTAGAAGCTTGAAGTCTCTTATTGTATATAATGTGATTTCTAAATTGCATGGAATTGAAATTCCAGCTCTGCAATACATTGAGTTTTCCGGACCTTATCTTCGCTATCTTGATAAGGAATTCTCACCACCCTGGATGGTTAAAGATTTTTTTCGTCGGCGTCTAGACACACTTCAATATAATCTACCACCGGAAACTTTCGACAATGATGGATTGCTAGGACTCAACATGATATGTACGTATCAAGATGGGGCTTACCATCGTTGGAGGCGAGAGGGGTGAGTTTAGAGGTGCCTACCCTGAACCTTACAGGAGATTACAAAGAAGTTGGACAACTTATTTTCTTGGCGATGCTATTATTGAAAGAGGATCGTTATTTTATTGTCAGAAACAATTTTACCAGCTGACAATGCTGTCTTGAGCTCTGGCATTCTCTGGTTTTATTGTCAAGTAAGAAGACTTTCCTAAGCTATTTCAAATCCAGTGTTCATAAATCTTCTAAAGTTGGTTTTCAAGATATAGATGCTGCATGAGTCAATTTTCTTGGATCCGAATAGGTAACATTGTAGAGGTTAATAATAATAATTATTTATATGATAGTATATAGCTTAATTTGAATTTATTTCTATATGTCAAAGGTGAGAAATCTTACGAAAGAGGAGATTTAAGAAGAAAAACGTAAAAACCGAACTTTATGGGCGGCGGGGATGCGAGACGCTCTTCACAATTATGGCGAATTCTGTTTGCAACCTAATCTTTCCAGTATATAACACGCCTTAAGCAATCGGAATCACTTCTGCTATTTGAAACTACTTCTGGGTCTTCTCTTTCACTCAGAGTGAGGTTTTGAATAGACATGTGACTGTTTGGATACGAAGTAAAACTGATATCGCGACCCTTACCTTTGAAACCGGGCATCTTGTCCATAGGACCGCTAGTTGTTGGAGCTTTGAAAGTCTCTTAAATCGCTTTAAGGGTAGCAGTATGAGGCAAGCTCTGGCGAGTAAACTATAAGAGCTGGTTATCGAAGATGTTTCGAACTCGATATTAAATTAATTGTGGTTCCTATGAGTGGGTTTGGGTTAAACGCTTGAAGACTGTGGTACTAATGAACACTGAGAATAATAGTTAGCAGCGCCTTTCAATATGATAGCGGTCAGTAGCTGATAGATAATAGTCAAATCGGTAGTTGTCCCTTTGTAGAAGAGCAGATTAGTATTTTAGCCGCTTCCAGTTTTGTAAACTAGAAACTATCCTAGAATTTGAGGAAATAATTTTGCAACTGTAATGAGAGTATTATGGTAGCGACGGATCTCACAAGCCAAAAATGCTCACTCCAAACTCTCAGCACTAAAATGAGATAGTTCTTGATTTTGGTTTTGCGAAAATACTAGGAATACGAACCTTAGGATTGGTTTAGGGAGCAGGGAATTTGTAGCATAATAGAGCAATTTGGTTCCGTAACACATTCAATCAGAACTTTTCACTGCTTCTCATAGCCAAATCAACCACTATATATACATGCATACTATGCATACATAGCCGACCCTGTATTCAATTCAATCACGTGCTCTGTCACGTCCTCAATCCTCGGAATTCTCCAGAACTGAACAGTTCCGATCTCATACCATACAAGAAATTGGATTCTAAGCATTACTTTGCTGAAAACAGGTTTGTTATAAATTGATAAGCTGACATTTACTATAAGTCGTACCTATTAGGTGGATATTTGTGACTCATGTTTTCGAAGCTCAAAACCTTCTCCGAGGAGGTTACCAAGAGTTTCAATGAGTTGAATCAAGTGGATGGCACTAATGGAGGCTCGGATCGACGTACCAACATTAATGCAATCAATGAATTGAAGAACGGGGCTAAAGTGTTGGGAACCAAGACCCCAGATGCCACAGAATTGACCCAGCCTGAAGATGAGCCAATATCAAAATCTCTGACCCCGGTTCCTGGAGAGAATGGACATTCTTCAGTGTCCTCAACTGCGTCTAACACAGCTTCCAACCAGGACTCCGGCAAGGAACCACATTCAAGCACTCCCACGGATTCAACAGTGGCTTCGACACAGCCAAACCCTGCTCAAAAACAAGATATTGACCTCAATACGCTCCCACCAGCTATAAGGTCAAAATTGAAGAAGTTTGTGAAGTATGAAGAGAAGTACCCTATTCTTCTTGAGGCATTCAAGACCGAGAAGAGAAAAGCAGAGCTCATACACACATTCGAAAAAGTATTACAGGAAAATACACCTGTATCAAGCATAGCAGAGGCCGGCGCATTAGTGGAGTATCTCAATGGCTTGAACGAAAAGACTACTCTTCTCAACACAGAATTGAGAAAGTATTCTAGAGATAATTCTAATTTGACGAAGAGCAATACTGATTTGAATGATAAACTCAGAAATAGCACTGGTCAGCTAAAGCGAGCAGTCAGTGAAAGAATTGAAAATGACAGGAAAGTTGATGAGTTGAACCAAAAAATACTGACTTTAGAGGCTCAGATTAAAATTAAGACCGACGAAGGCACAAAAGCATCTGAATCATTGAAAGAACAAACTTTAAAAACAGAGCAAGCCGAAAAAGCATTAGAAGATGCCAAAAATGAAATAGCATCTCTTCAGGAGAAGGTGGACTCGAACGAGACGAACGAAGGGGGCGTAAATGTGGAAGAAATAACTAGTTTGAAAGCACAGGCTTCTACATACGAGATTAAAATCAAATCCTTGGAAGAGGAAGTAGAAGCACTTCAAAGTGAGATAGCTCAGAATCCGCTAGACGATTCTACCGTTACCAATGACGAAAGGAAGGAGATAGAAGCATCTAACCAACTCTTGAAGCAACAATTATCAGAACTCAAGGAGAAGATTGACGAGAAGGATACAGAAATCAACAAGCTCTTGGAATCGAAGTCAACAGCCGATCAGACTGCATCAGCTTCTGATGTACAGACTCTGACTCCACAATCACCTGCTAATGAATTGAGTAAAAATAAAAAGAAAAAGAATAAAAAGAAGAAGGGTAATAGCTCTGAACCTTCAACTCCATCCGTTGTGACCGCTAAAGCTATTTTAGAAGAAGATATCCCAACAAATGAGCCCAATCACTCAGCACTTCAAGAGGAGCTTCAATCAACTAAAGCTGAATTGAAAGAGTTAAAACTCACTAATGAGGCCTTGAAAGAAGAAAATAAGAAATTGAAATCCGAGTTGCAATTGAAGATTGAAGATGTAGAGAACTTAAGAGATCTGTTGAGGGATATAGGAGATGACTTGGTTCAAGCACGTGATGATATAAAAGAATTGAAACAGACACAAAAATCCAAGGTCAATGATATTATTGAAAAGCATGAGGTGGAAGGGGGTCTGGAAGATAAGGACATTGCCTCTGTGAGGCTGGACAATGGTAAACTCACAGAGCAGATATTAGAGAAGGAAGCTTTGGTGGAATCGCTCATAAAAGAGAATAAGGATCTAGAAGCAAAGTTGAATGACAAATCAAGACAATTGGAAATCTCCTTGAAGGAGCATGAAACGAAATCTACAGATTTTGAAAAGGAAATCTTGGCTCATTTGAAATCATTAGAGTCAGCGAAAGAATCCGAGGCTGTTTTGAAGAGTGATAATGAAAACTTAAGGAAGAAGTACCGCACATTGGAGGTAGAATTACAAACCGCTAATAAGGAGATAGAAAACTTAAAGAAGGAGAAGGTAGACTTCAATTTAAGGATTACCGAGCTCAACAAATTTAAGAGTAATGACACTTCCTTGAAGTTGGAGCTCGCCTCCCTCAAGACGTCGTTACTCCATAAAGACCAACTGATTAGAGAATACAAAGATAGAATTCAAGAATTGTCGGACGTGAAAGACAAGTTGAATGAAACCATTTCCAAATTAAGAGTTAGCAATAGTGAGCTTCAGTTGGCTCAAAAGGCTCTTATTGGAGAGAAGAGTGAACTAGTCACGAAGCAAGAATTGTCAATTGAAAGAACAAACTCGTTGACAAAGGAATTGAATAAATTACAAGGTCAGAAACAAGTCGTAGTCACTGAACTCGAGAAGTTGAAGGCCAAGTTCGATACTATGGTGAAAGAGAAGTCCAGCTCTAGCAATGAATATCTTACATTCAAACAGCAGTATGAAGAATTATCAATGAAGGCGAAAGAGTCGTCATTAAGAATAGAAGGATTGGAGGATGAACTTTCAGAAGCTAGAAATCTTTTGCAAGAGAGAACGCGAGAGTCATCCAGTATTCGTCGCCTACTCGTAGATGCAGAAGAGCAGATGAAGTCCAAAGATTCTGAAATGAGAAACGAACTCAAGAGACTTGCAGATGAAAAGATAGAAATTGAGTCCAGCTGTCAGTCCTTATTGAAGAAGAGACAGCGCGAAGTCGATGAACTTAAAGCGATTATAGACTCACATGTTCAAAAGATCCAGATATTGGAGAAGAGTACCTCTGAATTAAGGAACAAGAATTCTGAGCTCGATCAATTGAGATTGAAGGACTTCTCTGTTGATGGACAAACTGGAGCATCACTTGAAGAGGTTCAGCAGACCATCGAAACTTTGCGTAGTTCTCTTCAAGCATCTTCAAAAAAGGTCAGGGATTATGAAAGTTTGAACAGTGTTTTGAAAAAGCTCAATGAAGAATCCAACTTGAAATTTGAAAGACTCTCTAAGAACTACAAAATCATTACACAACAGTACAGGCAGATGAAGACTTCCGCCAAACCATCACCATCATCAAGTCATGACACTTCTACCGATTCATTGGCCACGTCTCCACGTGATTCTATTGATTCAAGAAACGGTCATGAAGGCGGAAGGGAAGAGAGCAATGCAACTAATATTGCATACCTTAAAAATGTTTTGCTTGGATTCTTTGAACACAAGGAACAGCGAGAGCAGCTTCTTCCTGTGGTGAAAACGCTATTCCATTTCTCAATGGAAGATGAGAAGAAGTTTCTTCTAGCATTGAAGTAAAACTGAGATTTCTTGTGTTTCTGAGTACTTCTTGAGTACTCTGTGACTACTTTCAGCTACTTTTAAAACTGAAAGTATAAGATACAAAAGGTCGGTAAGAATCTCTCTAATCCAATTGAGATAAAATTGGCAAAATCCTCGGGGTCTGTTGCATCCAGTGTAACCGGAGGATTCAAGCTTCGATATATAACATTGGTGTATAGATTATATGTGCTCTCACGCAAGACTACATCACCAACAATAAATCATTTGAATGCGACTTTTTATTCGCAGCCATAATAATTTCGCATTGCAAAAAGAAAAATTTTAAACGTAAAGTAATTGAAATGAAAAGTAGACTGGAGTGATATACAGAAAAGACGGGTAATTGATTTTGAAAGGATAGATAATATTGCATTTCCATAGTTCCTGTAAAACATTCTAGTATGTTAGACCCCTTTGACCAGAAGAAAAAGTCAATTTTGGCTGAAATCTCGTCTACGAATCTGGACTCTCCAGATGCCTCGCCAAAGGGTACTATCGATGAATTGTGTATCCCCCTTATCGAACTTATAAATTCGAGCAATGATATGGTAACAACGTCTTCATGTTCAGGAAGAGTGTCCGTTTTTCTTGAGGGAGTCAAAAATGTCAGTAAAGACGATACCAAAATCGGAGCTAAGGGCAACCAAGGAAGATGGGTGTTTGTTACTCACAACCTGAACGAGCTTAAGGACTGGCACAGCCAAGCAAAGCTTCATTTCCCGAAGAATGACGAAGCCATTGCGACTCCAGAAATGAGCATAAATACTCGGTATATTCTTTTCAAGTTTGAACCTCTCATTTTACATGTTAAGTGTAGAGATCAAGCTCTGGCCATCGCCTTATACACCACTGCCATGAACTGCGGATTTAGAGAATCTGGCATTGGAAGTAATAATATTGTTGCTATCAGAATATCTATCAAGCTTGATGCTCCCATTGGATTCTTGCAAGATGGTGACGGTGAAGAAAAGTTGATTTCTGTGGTTAGCGAGGGTTACTTAAGAATGTTAACCAAGTTAGCTGAGGACAGGTTCAAAGAGAACGCAAAAAAAATTGACGAACTCTACAAAGCAATTGAGAGCATGAACGACAAGGAAACAGTCGAGTCAAAAAACAAGGAAACTAAAGAAGAAAGAAGGGAAAGAAAAATCCGAGAGGGAATGGAAAGAAGAGGTGCCGTTAGAGAGCAGAAGGATCAAAAGAAGAAGGAGAAAGCAGAGAAGGCAGCGCTAGAAGCCAAACATGCAAACTTACAAGAAAAAGCGACCACAATAGCATGAACTCATTCTAGACATTCTTTGACCAGCGATAATCATTCTCGTAAGGTTATTAAACCGATACAGAGTAAAGATACAAGAAGAAGAAGAGTCAGCAGCGTTAACAAGAGTGATGGTGTATCTAGAAGAACTACACATACATGAGTGGGCTTCGTATACTGTCTGTTAGCTATTTGGTACTTATGGTGAACATTATGGCTAGAATTTCAATCTAGACTTCTACTTGTTTGTTTTGGTTCAACCACTCAGTTATCTTAGAACTATCTCTCGCGCTCCACAGCAATCTAGCCGAGATCTGTTCCAAGCTTAGATTGATCTTCTTATGCAAAGCTGCTGGTTTGTCCTTGACGAATGCTTCAACTTCATCCTTTTGTTGCTTGGTGGCCAAGCGTGACAAGCATGTTCCAATTATTTCAAGATGAGTAACAGATGCGAGACCCACTTTTTCTTCAATAGTTTTCCATTCGTCTTGAAGCCACTTCCAGAGTAAGCTGATCGAATTGGGGTGAAACCTCATGCTTCTTATAGCGTAATCTATATCTTGTTCTTTCAATTCGAGAACGTGTTTCAAGAAGCTTTGCAAAATAATAGGGTCCTCGAAACGACCAAGACTTGCCAACGCATCGTCACTAACATCTTCGTTGTCCGATTTCTCGTATATATCAAACAATTGGTCGAATTCCTTTTGGGACCCATATTTGGCAATGCATTTGAATATGATGATCCTCTGATCAGATTCCAAGTCTTTGCCGTTTTCCAAGAACGACTTAAACTCCTGATTACAGTACTCAATTATAGAAGGCACTCCAACTGCATATGCTGTACCAAAGATGAGATTTTTTAGTTGTTTTTCTTCGTATGAATCATTCTCACTAGCGACAATACTTCCTGAGACTTGTTTGCTAATGAGATTTTTAAGGAAGAGGTCTAAACCTTCAACTAACTCTTTGTCAGCAAAGATAAAAGCATCTTGTATATCAAATAAGTCATTGGTCATTTCACTCCAAACGTTGAAGTCCGTCTCTTCGCTCCATTCTTTTACTAGGTTCAAAAAGGACGTTGTGGTTACATAGCCAGATGAAGCCAATTTAGCGCAATCTGCCAATAACCCTATGCGATCCTCGACAGGAAGCTTCCCTTCTTTACCAGCAATTCCTAGTTTACCCCACCGTTCTTCAGAATAGCTCGTACGATAGAATCCCACTTGATCAGCATTTAATTTGAAGAAATCGTCTTCTGTTTCAAATGTGAACTTCTTGGACCTTTCAGTGAGAATTAACAGCTTGTCAACTCCCTTCGAGGTCCGCACATTCAAGGACAATGGAAATAAGACTTGGTCCTCCTCGGCTTTGCAATCGCCGGAAATGAGAAATCTCCTCTGAGAGACAGTAAATTCTTTCGATAATGGATCCTCATCAACAATGATTAGTGGAAAACCAACATTAGAAAGCCATACATCCATTACATCGTTAATATTTTTGCCGCTGACATCGGACAACACGTCCCACAAATCGTTGGTTTTAGTATTCTTCCAGCTGTATTTTGACAAGTATTTAGATACTCCTTCAATAAATAGCTCTTCGCCTATCCATTTTGCAATCATTACAAGTATTGCGGCCCCTTTATCATAAGTGATACTGTCAAACCCTTGCTCGATGTCGCTTAGTGTGCTAATGGGTATCTCGACTGGGTGAGACGAACGAAGTGAGTCCAGCAGTAAAGAATTTTGTAAGTTGTATACAATATATGATGTCCAAGGCTTCAATTCCGGATAGAATTCATTGATGGCGTACCATGACATCCAATTAGCAAAACCTTCATTAAGCCATAGGCCATCCCAGAATTCCATGGTCATCAAATTGCCAAACCACTGGTGAGCTATTTCATGAAATACGGTCTCGGCTATTTCATTCTTGTCATGAGTTGAGGCGTGGTCTAAATCTGCCAAGAGATAATCGTCTCTAAAAGTAATCAACCCAAAGTTTTCCATTGCTTGCACAGCAAAATCAGGAATTGATACCAAATCCAATTTGGTTAAAGGATAATCGATTTTGAACACACTTTCGTAGAACTTCAAAGCAGTTTCGGCAATTTCGAGAGCATAAGATGCCTGTGCCGTTTCTCCCGGAAGAGTCCATACTTTGAGAGGAACCCTCAGCTTCTTACTTTCAATAAACTCCAACTCACCCACAGTAAATGCGACCAAGTATGTTGACATAAGTGGAGTAGGACGGAATTCGACCTTTTTGTATCCATTTTCCAAACGATCAACGATCTTGATATCCATATTAGATAATGCTGTATAGTTTTCCTTCACAATTAGGGCCACTTCAAATGTGGCTTTTAAATCTGGTTGGTCGAAACACGGGAAGGCGGAACGGCATGCAATAGGTTCAAAATGAGTAGTTGCTAGGTACTGAGTATCACCTTGGTCATCTTCATAACTTGATCGGTAAAATCCCTTCATATGTTCATTCAATTTACCCTCGAATTGTATTGTTAAGGCGATTATATCGTCCTTGGCTAAAACCTTCGTTTTAAATGTTACTGTTTGGTTGTCATCATCTTGGGTCACCTCGAGTTGTTCATCTTCAATTTTTGCTTCTTTAATCTCCAATTCCGTGCTGTTCAATGTAATGGAGTCGGAATCTTCCAAAATTCGAATGTCAATTGTCTCTGATCCCTCAAATGTGAAATCATCCAAGTTCACCTTAATGCTGACTTTGTAGTGCTGCGGTTTAGCATTTTCAGGAAGAGTTAGCACCATTTTGTAATGGAACAATGAAATTAGCAAATTGGTTTTATAACAATGCACTAGGAAATACCGAACTTTAAATAGACAGAAAATAAGTCAAAGGGATAATAATAAACTATTCATACATGGTGGTTGCATCGGTTAAATACTACAATACAGATAAGCCTAAAAATAAATAGAGTACGGTACTAAAAACACAAATGTCGGCTCAATTAGATAATTGGAGCCGTGCTATGAGAACACCAACATACTGAGATTTCATGGGAAAAACGTAGGTGACTCATAGTTTTACAGTACAAGCCGTTTATTTCATGTTCGTTCAGCTACATTCAACCGCTAAAAGTGTGGAGCTGAATTCACAATGTCACAATACACATGTGGAAGGTGCTCTTGTGCTTGTAAATTCAGCCAAAGACTACGTATCACCCTGGTTTCTTGTCATACATAGAAAATAATGGCGACTTGAATTGAAGTTGTATCTGTCCTATTCGCTGATTTGGAACCCCACTTCAATTCCTTACTATAGACAGGTTGTCAGTTCCACTGTTACATACGGCCCCGTGATTCGCCTCAATGACGTTTTTGCGTGCCTTTCTTGGGAACTTTTCACAAGAACGCATTTCTGCTGAGTTAATTATGGCTTCTACATTCTGCACTAACGCATTACCCGTTATCATTTTTTACAACACCGTAATTGAGATAAAGAGCTCACGCTTAGATACACCACTACAGGTCTCTCCATTCCATATCTTCCTCTTTCCTTATATCAATAGCGCTCTGACCTTATCTCACCTTATCATTCACCCTCTTTCACTCGCTCTCCCAATCTTCCTCCTGTAGGTAGCTCTCTTCTATCGCAGTGTCTCACGCTGTAACATGAGGTCGTATTCTTACATAATCTTCAGTCGCAAAAATTTTCCGACAATTGAGTCAGGAGATTATAGAAATGATCGATGGATTTTTCATTAGAAGAGTGAATGTCCTTCTTCTCTTAAGTCAATTCCAGCACTACTAAGTGATGTCTGCACCTGCTGAAGAATTAGAAAAGCTCACCGTGGCCGAAGCTGCCCCACAGTCCGCTGAAGCCCCAGCTGCTGAGGGTTCCGAACCTGTGATCTTGGGTGAAGATGGCAAGCCATTGTCAAAGAAGGCATTGAAGAAGTTGCAGAAGGAACAGGAGAAGGCTCAAAAGAAAGCCGAAAGAGAGGCTCAATTGGCCAAGGAGAAAGCCGAGAAGGAGGCCCAAGCTGCTAACGATCCAGCCAAGGAAAACTACGGTAAATTGCCTTTGATCAACTCGTCGATTAAGACAAACCAAGTTAGAATTAACATTAAGGACTTAAACGCAGCCAACGATGGCCAAGAAGTCATTTTCAGAGCCAGAGTACACAACACCAGACAGCAAGGTGCCACCTTGCTTTTCTTGACCTTGAGACAACAATCAGACTTGATTCAGACTCTTGTCAGAACTAACAAGGAAACCGATTCGAACGCTATTTCCAAGCAGATGGTGAAGTGGGCCGGTTCCATCAACTTAGAGTCCATTGTAGTCGTTCATGGAACTGTCAAGAAGGTTGAAGAATTGATTAAGTCCTCCACAGTTCAAGATGTCGAAATCCACGTTTCCAAGATTTACACTATCCAGGAGACACCAGAGCAATTGCCGTTATTGATTGAAGATGCCTCTAGATCTGAAGCTGAAGCCGAAGAGCTCAAGTTGCCAGTTGTTAACTTGGACACTAGATTGGATGCCAGGGTCATTGATTTGAGAACCCCTACTAACCAAGCCATTTTCAAAATCCAGTCCGGTGTTTGTGAGTTATTCAGAGAATTCTTGTCTAAGAGAGGATTCACTGAAATCCATACTCCAAAGATCATCGCTGCTGCATCTGAGGGTGGTTCCAACGTCTTTGAAATCAACTATTTTAAGGGATCAGCCTTCTTGGCTCAGTCTCCACAATTGTACAAGCAACAATTGATTGCTGCCGATTTCGAGAAAGTCTACGAAATCGCCCCAGTTTTCAGAGCCGAGAACTCTAATACCCACCGTCATATGACAGAATTCACTGGATTAGATTTGGAAATGGCTTTCGAGGAGCACTATGATGAAGTTCTTGCCGTTTTGGCTGACTTATTCGTCTTCATCTTCTCTGAATTGAAGAAGAGATATGCCAAGGAAATTGCCACTGTCAGAAAACAATTCCCAGTTGAGGATTTCAAGGTTCCAGAAAACGGTCAAATGGTAAAGCTTCACTTCAAAGAAGGTATTGAAATGTTGAGAGCTGCTGGTAAAGAAGTTGATGACTTCGAGGACTTGTCCACTGAAAATGAGAAATTGTTGGGTAAGTTGGTCAGAGAGAAGTATGACACCGACTTCTACATTTTGGACAAGTTCCCATTAGCTGTCAGACCATTTTACACTATGCCAGACCCAGAAGACCCAAGATACTCTAACTCCTACGATTTCTTTATGAGAGGAGAGGAGATTTTATCTGGAGCTCAACGTATCCATGACCCGGAGTTGTTGAAAGAGAGAATTATTGCCCACGAAGTTGATCCTAGCGTCCCAGGTTTGAACGAGTACGTTGATGCTTTCTCCTATGGATGTGCTCCTCACGCTGGTGGTGGTATCGGTTTAGAGAGAGTTGTCATGTTCTACTTGGACTTGAAAAATATCCGTCGTGCTTCGTTGTTCCCAAGAGATCCTAAGCGTTTGAGACCATAGTTCATATATTTATGTCTATGTAAATTTTTAAGAACATTTAATCAACAGAACAAAACCAGAAACAATGATATAGTAATGTAGAATACACCCTCATTTTATGTGTACTAGCGACACCGAGAATCAGCAAGGCTTTCGTCTTTTTAGCTTGTTAACTATATACGGATGACAGTCTTGCTCTATCATTTCTATTGATGGAGACTCGGTGAATTGGCGAATATTTAGACCCTCCAAAAGGGAAACGGTATGTAGACTTAAGTCAGGGCCAATTTGCAAAAGAATATTCTGTGGTAAGTATCTCATATTCTCAAGAATTCCCATCGATGATCAACGAATAATAGTTATAGAGTTCTTCCACTCTTCATATATGAACAGAAACAAATTTCTCCGAGGAATTCTGTAATCTATTCAATTTCTAGACTCTTTTCAAGCAGGGAAGAGGTAATAACGAGAAGGGAAACTCCAACAAGAGGTAGGAAACAAAGACCGCCGCAATAGAGTGGCAATGACAGTTTTAAGAGATTTCATGACAACAATGTCGTTGCTTTGTGTCATTTAATACTTCTTGCTTCATTTTCTTAACCATTCTAGTATGTGCCTATGATCAGTCTTGCAATAACACCATATAAAAAATATAAACACAAAAGGAATTGTCATTAGACTCAAACTTCTCGAATTACGTACTGGAAATTACGATTCGCAGCCATCTTTAAAAATCGAAGTGAATTGAGCCCCAGCTAAAACTACCAAACAGACATCCATTTCATTTAGTCGCTTTCACCCTTCTCTCAGGTACTTTTCGGTCAAATTCTGATTTGGGTACGACTTGAAAACAGATACTCTGCTAGCGAATTCAGTGATTCGGACTAGATCCCAAATCCAAATGAGATACTACACAACTTTACCTGATTAAGGAGATTTTAAAAAAATGAGTTAATTTTAGAAAATCCAAACGAGGACAATCCAATAACGAGTAATTTAGATGGAATTTTAAAACGTATTTTAAACATAAAGTTTTACTTCTATCCGGTTTCCTATTTATTGAAATATTATATACAGCTTTAGACTCTTATTCCTTAATCCGTTACTTAGAAGTTTGTCTTTCTCAAGTAGTTATAGTAATTCTAGTTTGATTCGACCTTTATCTTGCTGCTGCAAACCAGCATGTACTGAATTTGCTTTTCTCATTTGGTCGACACTTTTCAAATAGGTACATGCAAAATCTGTTAAAAATGTGGGGTTGGGGCAATTGGAAAAGCACTTGCCTATAATCCTTAATAAGTGATAGAAGGTACCTATTGAAGCGACAAGGAGAGTCCACTACTAACAATCAATTCGTGCCACGTGATACAATGTCGCTTTGCTCCTACAACATTAGCGATATTAATTCTCCCATTTGGCACGACCTTATATCCCCATACTTAAATATACACGGTTATAGGCAGTTGTTCGTCTTAAGTTTCTTCACAAGTAAGGTTTACGCTTGGTATCGAACTCTCTTTATCAAAGCACATTCTGCCCATTAAAAAGACGAACGGGATGAATCCGTTGAACAAAATCATCTTTCTTTCAGCATTTCTTGCGTCAGGATTCCTTCTTATCTTGTTGTCATGCGCCTTGTACAATAACTATAAACCACTCTGGGTCATTCTAATATTCTTGTTGGCGCCATTGCCCAACATCGTGTCATCGTCCATCGACAATTCACGCGACAACTTCTTGACATTTAATAATAACGACGGAAACACACCGCTGCCGGTCCAGGAGTTTTGCAAGTCGTTGACAGGCTTCCTCATTCTCAGTGGTATTTCGTTACCATTGACGTTCTATCACACCCATTTGATTGAATTGGGCTCGATGGTGATGAGCATTCTTGGAGGTCTTATAGTGTATGTCGATATTGTCGTCTTTATTTGGTTTTTCAGCGAAGAGGAGGAGGAAAATGACGATTTCAACTTTTAGACAGCATCCAATTCAAGTGTACAGTAAGTTTCAGTTTAATAGACGTTACAGACGCCGCCAAACAATGCGATCGAGCAGTAACAGTAGATCGGTACCCCGGCAGTTGTGAAGACTTCTGGACAAAATGATTGACCTTGATGAATGAATTTCTGTATCGAATGGTCAAAGCTGTGGTTTCATCAAATTGAATAAAAGCCTTAAAAACAGTGTACGAAAAATAAAGTCATCATCCAGTGCTAACTCATTCATGTATTAATATAGAGTTATATTGTAACTTGGTCAATAAGCGCTCAGTAGATGTCTATTTGCATTTCCATTCGATGCAGTGAAAGCTTCCTAAAAATGATATAAGCTTCCCATTGTACGCAAATGAAGCACAGGCAAGAACTTTGCCCAAAGATATAGCCCGCTTCCGCATATATAGATTAATTTACATTACAGCAATTGATAGAATGACAATGCATATTTCAGTAGTGAAGAATGAGGATTCTATGAAGTTACAGTAAGTTGTTGAAGACTAAATATTGATTCTTCGTAAAGTAAGTTGAAGCTTGTAGCCACGAAGTCTAGTTCATATAAACTCAATGGCTTCAAAAGCTCGGCTCAAATCATCCACGCAATTAATGACCACTTCTACTTTACATGCGGGTACTCAGCAATTGCCAGAGATTGGAAGTCATCTCAATCAGTTATCCGCTTGGGCATCTCTGGAATATCAGCTTATCAAGAAGTTTGAGAACAGCCTGAGACACACGTCTGGTTTCAAAGGCCATATCTGAAAGTGTATAACCAAATGGAGATCTCGCATCATTAGAGCTATAAGTAGTTGATGCTCGAATGGAAACCAAAATCGGATATCATCCATCTGAGGGTGTAAAGCTTGCAGTAACGAAGATATTACTAATTCGGCATTCTGTCTATTGAGGAAAGACAAAAAAAACCATTTTGTTGAATACAAGGATATAAGTAGACTATGTCTGTTGAAACTACCGTGCTCTAACTGAACGGTGCTGTAAACCTTAAACATAATCACAGAATGGTCACCTAATTTCTGTGTGACTCATTGTGATGAAGCAATTATGGTTAATTTAACACTACTAACAACATGATCAAAATCACTGTAAGCACAACAATAGTCACCAAACTACCATTCTCTCGAAGCCTGTTCCGGAATTCGTGCAAGCGGTTGGCAGCTGTGTTGAGTCTATAATGTGCATCTTCTACCCCTCTCTCTAAATCATTCAATATAATCAAATGATCGTCTAACTCGGTGTTAATTGTTTGTCCCATGGCATGCTGTCTACTAATGGATTCGTGAAGAACATCAAGATTTTCATCTTGGTCTAGTAAAGTTTGCTGATGCTGAGCAAATAATTGTTGATTGGTCTGAGCATCGAATGACTCGGAATCCGTAATATTTGCGGGATCTTCATCGCTATATGGTTTGAATGCCCTAGTTCCCATAAGTTCATTTCTAAAGTTATCGTTATCGTCTATGATATCTTCTTGGAATCTGACTGTTTTCGGAAGTGTATCCCTGGCCCCATTTCTAGTGTTACCATTACCAAAGGCGCTACCGTTGGTAATATTGTGGCTACGGGGAAACTCTGAAGCCTCGAAAGAGTATTCTTCCACACTTATACTGGAGTCCTCATATAATTTGTCATAAAGCGACTTGTACCTCGACACAGATTCCTCGAATTGAGCAGTATATAGATCAACATTTTCTCCCTTTCGTATCAATGAAATCAAATCGTCCTGAAGATATTTGAAGTATTTGACTAACTTCTGCAATAGACTGATTAAGTCATAGTTATCGTTAGCTGACGGTGTAAGCTTGAGAACACTTATCAATCTTTCACGTTCTTCCAAAGAGGTCGCTAACTCTTCAAGGTATATTCCTATCTTGGCATTTGAGGACTTTACTTCAGCTATCGATGGTGCCATTTTATTTATGTATATGATTTAGTGGCAACCAGGCTGTGGTGCTTAAAATATCTAAAGGTGTCAAAGCAGTTTATAGCCTATCTTTTGAAGTTTACTAAATATTTCTTCAAGCAGATTCAATTCCAAAGTGACCTAAGTCTATATAATCTGATTGCAATCTAAGATAACAAATATCTACCGTATAAAGCTTTAAACACCACTCCTCAACCTGTTATCAATACTGTCACATTCACTGATTAAGCGACAAAATGGAAATGTGCTGACGTAATCAGGGATAATGGTATATGTGCAGGTGTTTAAATGGTAGGTGGTTTTGCAGCCAGTGGTATATACTGGGATAGACCGACGAAGAAGGTACGGAGGTCTTCGTGTATTTCATCAATTGATTCGATTACAAACTGACGGGTCACACATAAAATAGCCTCAGTATTGGCAGTGTTAATAGCCGAATTCATTATGCTGTTTTCTCTATCGGAAATGACAGTGCACGGGTAACGGTCTAGCCATGCTTTCAATGCCTGAATTCACGTGTGAATGTTTAGGACTATTAAGGAATATATCCAATAGATTGAACCTTCTAACGCTGGACTGTCAAGATATTTGTCACATACATACAGCACTTTATTGCGTGAGTCCAATAAGGTGTCAGCTAGCAACATTGTCGATGTGGCATAGAGATCCGTTACGGTGGCATTTCCAGAACCTGGGACAGAGATTGGTGGAACGGTAGTGGTAGACAAGGCGTTGGTATTGGCGGTAGTGGGGTTCGAGTTGCTAAAATCATGAGTAGCCTGATTAATAAACCTTCTCTCTTGAACTGAATGAGATTTGGCACCGGTAGATGTCCCAGGGATTTCAAAGTTGCTACTGTCTTGGTCAGATTCATCTCTCTGATTTTGGGCATTGACATCTTCCTCCATCAGAGAATTCCCCTCAGGATCGCTCGTAATAATATCAGTCTCCTCACTATCGTGTGATGGCAAAAATGACTTGATAGTGGTCGGTGAACTTTATAAAAGAAGAATCATTAGGAAAATCAACCGCCAGAAGCTTTTGTAAACGCTGGAATACTTTTCGCAGCTACATCATCAAAATATGGTAGCGCCCTTTCGCATCTGTCCTGAAGAACCTCAGCCAAAAAAAGGAAAGCAATTTGCTGCGAAAGCTAATGAGAAGGTGGATTGTAAACGTTAGTGATGTCGGGATCCATACAATAATCTTTTCGTTGCTTAAGTTCAGGGTAACCTAAGATAATGGTAGCTAAATGGATTATCATACGGTTCAAAAGTAAATGCTAGGCTTCCTTACCAAGAAAGAAGGAAAGCCTCTAATCCGGTCTGAAAGATATTTCAACTGGTTACCTATCGAGTTTTTATGTATATGAGCCAATTAAATATGAAACCGTGGAGGACTGCACTACGAGGAGGTATCAATAAGGTAGAGTTCAAGGCATTACCATTTTCAGCTATAAAATAAAAAGATCGAAAGGAAAAGTGGATGGACTCCCATGCAAAAGTACTATTCAATTGGGAGTATGTACAATTTATAGGAAGTTATAGCAGCTAATACTAGGAACGTACCACTCAAAAAAGAAAGTTTCAGGAAAATTCATGAGGACACTATACACCTGTGCAATCGTGACTGAATCCAACATTTTGAACATATAAAAAGCCCTTCATCTCAACTAGTTGGAATCAAAATGGTCTGTAGTAAATGGAATACACTCTATAATCTGTACCGCATTAAAATACATAGATATTAAAAAATGAGTGAATTCTTGAGTTATGTGTTAAGAAACCTTCCTCAAGATGTCACAGTCCAATGCTTGCAACGTGTGAATGACTCAACATTGAATTCCTTGTGCAGAAGAAATAACATACTACAACGACTTGCTCGAGAAGTGGCTCCCATGAAAATGAAAATTCCCCAACTGAATACATCAATTCCAACGAGCCCATTGCCAAATTGGGCGAATGATGGCAGTTATGCTATTAGCTTGGCCGACTTTGTTAAAACACCTTATCTTAACAGCTCAACTCTAAATTTGCACATCTTCAACGTAGATCTCATCTTACTCCATATCAAAATCCCAGAATATCTTTCTAAAACAAAGATTGTGTTGTACTTGGCTGACTGCGTGGTTGCCCTTCCCAACGTCCATTATAATATAGAAGTTGTCATCTTTGATGATCGAAATCCAGCACGTAACATTAACAAGGCACATGAATTTGAGATGTTTAACAAGCGTTTGTACAATAGCAGTATGTTCCCTAAGGGTTTAAGTCCAATTCAGTTAATGGCCTTTGATGCCCTGGATATTTCTTTCTATAGAAAGAGTTTACCTTACATTCATGGGATTAGACTACATTTTAATGTAATCTCTTTTAGTACACTCAAACTCCTACCAAAGAATTTGAAAGCTCTTGATGTTGTCCTTAAAGAGTCAGGAATAGGTCAGAATATTGCACCAGAGCTTCCAGAAGGAATGCGGGAGCTACGCCTTGGACATCTGGTGAAAGGCTTTGAAACAATGGACTTGAGAAATTCCAAGTTGCATAGAATTATAGTAGAGTATCAACAGAATCTGTGCATAATCTTATTCCCAAAGTGTATCCATGAAATTGTTCTCGATAGAAATTTCGTCCAATGTGACAACTTGTTTGATATCCTTAAAGACTGGCTGAGTTTCATTCATTCAGTAAATTCATTGCAAAATTATCCTAGTTTGAAAATACTAACTCTAAACATTGGCAAAAAAACAAATACGCAGAGCATAGTCAGCTCACGTATGACTAGACATATTCTCTATAAAGACTTCTGGCGTATCGAGGTTTCCAGACATGGAACTCTGTACCCATCTTGTTACAACTTTGTGTTTCCAACAGGATTACAGGAACTTAACATCTGCGGTCACGACATGGTCAATATCAAAGCGGATATTCAATTCCCGCCTAACTTGATGAAGATTGTCTTACTGGAATTGCGAGCCGACGATTTGTTCTCATTTAAATTTCCAAATAGCTTTTGTTGTCTAATTTTAAACGAAGTGAAGACAACTTTACGTGGAGTTAGTACTCTACAGAAGGGTTCTTTCGAATTCTCGTCGTCAATACTTCAGAAAATTCGGGCAATATCTGGTCCACAGTGGGTACTCCAAGATTACATCGACTTTATTTGCAGACAACATCAATCTCATAGTGGCCATGTACTGCCTTTCAATTCACAAATCCTCGGTCTCGACATGAGCTGATAGAGTGAATTGGAGCGCATTTTAGGGAAGTGAAAGCAGCAATGCATGCATATGCATTTCTATGTGCAGGCAGGAGGATCATTGCAATTTTAGGCTGCAAGAACTTCGTATATATGAAGATGATAGGGTAATGAGGAGTTACATACAGGTTGGGTATATCTGAATATATGTGAGATGTGCTAGATAAGCTTCATGTTAGAAGGGGTACGAGATAAGTATGAAGGCGCCATCTTGCCGCAACGTCATTCTTAATTCATAGTGCATAGTTTGGACCATCGCAGGCACAGGCACGGGATTCGAAAAGGCTGGGCACTGAGTGCTAACCAATTAGTCGGATTTCAGCTATCTCTGCGTTTGTTACTAATCCATGATGATATGATGCATACTTATTCAAGTAACTGGAATTGTCCTGAAACTTAGATTTTAAATGAGGAAGTTATAGCGAAAAATTGACATATCAGGAACCCGCTTGCTTAACAAAGGAAGCTCCAAGGAAAACAATGGGAGCATCATGTGCTATAAAGATGTAATTTGGAGAGGAAAGGCAAGTTACTATATGGTAGCTAGACTTATATATTGTGATCTTTCTACATATTTAGTCCCAGCCTTCTCTTTAAGTAATTAAATCCTGCATTGACGTCATTACATATTATAACATGAGTGAGTTGTTCTTGTATAAAGCTTTAAGTGATCTTCCTCAAGAGCTCATAGTCAGAAGTTTGAACAGTGTAAATAGTTCAACATTAAAATCCTTGTGTCATGGAAACTACATCATATCTCGGCTTACACAAGAGATAACTCCTAGAATAGTGAATATATGCAAACATTCAGGACTGACCTTACTACCTAGTTGGATAAATGATAACATTAACATTAGTCCAGCCGAATTTTTCAAATTGCCTTATCAGAATTACTCACTTCTAGAATTGCACATTTTTGATATAGATCTCATTTTATTCCATAGTAAAATCCCAGAGTACACTTCCCAAGCAAAGATTGTTTTATACTTATCTGCGTTTATTACTGCCATCCCAAGTGTCAACTATTGTATAGAAGTCGTTATTGCTAAGTATGGGGATCACCGATGTTATCAGAGCCTCGAGCAGGGACTTGAAAAGATATTGACTCGAATACACCACGACACTAGATTTCCGAAGGGTTTCACGTCAAGCGAGCTAACTATTTTTGATGCTAGAGATGCCTCTTGTTATAGAAAGCACTTTCCTTATTTAAATGGGCTTGATTGCTCTCGAATTTTACTCCCTTTGAAAAGTTTCAGGGAGCTACCTTCAAGCTTGCGTAGTCTTGTTGCATCATTTAGAGATTACTCCAGTGTCCAAGACCTTCCAGCAAAACTAGATCGAACTACGACAATTATTCCAGATCTTCCAGGAGGAATTCAAGAATTGCAACTTCTTCCCAGCATAAAGAACACTAAACTCATTGATATGACTAATCTCAAGTTCTATAAATTCATCGTGGAGTTTCAGGACAATCTGTGCAAAATTTTATTCCCCAACTGTATTCATGAACTAGTTCTTGCTAGGCGACTAGTTCCATTTTCTTATGAAAACAATCTGGATTTGGTTCCTTTCTTTAATTTGATCAATTCATTGCATAACTATCCATGCTTAAAAGTTCTTACACTAAGGCCGGGGATAGTGACACACCTCGATATTCAAAGGGCAAACACTCAAATAAAACAGAACCAGAGCCATCTAGAGTTCTCCAGGCTCGAAAACGGCTGCTTATTTGGTGACAACTTTATATTTCCCTCAAGTCTACGAGAACTAAACATATATGGCTATTATTTATTCGATATCAAATCAGAGATTCAATTGCCGTCAAACTTGACGAAGCTACTATTACTGGAAGTATTCACTGATGCTTTGGATTCATTTGATTTTCCTCGGACCTTGGATTGTCTTCTATTACGTAGAGTGAAGTCGAGTCTACATGGAATTATAATTCCGTGGGAGCTGGAGCTTATTGTCTTCTCTGGGGAACATCTCCAATATCTTGAAAATGACTATTCTCCATTATGGAAAGTTGAAGAGTTTTTCGAGAAAAGGTTGGGTAAGCCTAATCATCTTCCTGGTGCCAACTTGTCGTTCTTGTTAACCAGCTTACTAGGCCTTGATTCAAAGAGTTAGTGCAAGTAGTACCAAACTTAAGAGCAAAAGTTGCCTTATGAATATCAAAAGTCATACACATATTAAATTATGAATTCCCATGATAAAGTCATGGATGTATCTAAACGGCTTTTTTAGCCCGTAGAAATCGTGTAATTATACAGTATATCTGAATAAGTAGCAGGAGCCACGTAATTGAACGTCTCTTACATAAAAATATGATATTCAGTATATTCCAGTCGTTCATATCCAATCCGAAATTTCTGGTACTAGAAGTTGAAGTTCATCTTTCTTGAATTTGCCACTTTACTTCTGAGAGGCTCCAGTAGTTGCAAAGCAACTAGGAAGTTCAGTACTCTATTGATTTTAATATTTTCTTTTACTGGATCATTGTTTCAGCTACGAATGTGTGCACGTTCTTCAAAACCTGAGTTGGTTTAAAAGCAGTATATCTTGGAGTCTTTAGAGTCACGATTTCCAACTCTATATGAAAAAATCTGACACCTCCTGCCGAGCTATAGACGAATATCATTCCTCATAGTCAGAGACTACATATGCTTTCCTGCTTCAGCGGGTTAAGAGGTTGAGCTAGATTTGAGCAGCATCCCAAACCTTTTAGATTCTCCAAAATGGCGTTTCATGGGTGGTGGTATCAAGAGCTTAAAAGGTCGTAAGGCTTGAAAGATGAAACTATTTCTTTTGGGCTCTCCATCTAAACTTTGAAATGTTCTGAGTACTATAGTACGCCGGGATACTCTTATCTCCCATCCCGTATGCATTTAAGGTTTTTCGAACTTTACTCTTCGCTCTATATCCTTATGCCACTAGTAATAACGAACCTCAGTTCTATCCAATAATTGGTACTCTCGTGATATATATTCAACTAAAGTAAATATATGTATAAAGCAAAAGAAGCAGCTATAGTTATGAAAAGGGGGGCCTTCCTTCCAAGAAAATGTGAGTTTAGTACTAAACATGAGTTCTACTTCAACGCTAGTTCTCATGTATCCGACAGCATCTGAGCTTGATAAGAAGCTTAGTATTCCTCAAGAAAGAATCAGATATAAAATCAACATCAAACATATCAAAGCTGTTGGTAGATCCCATCTGTTTCAACATTGTTGTATGATACATTGAATTAACACATCTTACAGTATTGAAATAAGTCCACCGCAGTTTGGAACTGCCGTAAAGTAACTAATTTTGTCGCTTTGCTTGATGAACTTTTGGTGGTATCTATAGCAGTCACGCCTTTTGGAATAGTAACTCATGATGTTTTGAGATGGTATTCTTCAGAATTATACGAGCAGCTATAGCATTGCCTCTCTCGTGCTAGGTTGTATAGGAATTTAACATGGTAAAGTCAATCTCAATGGATGCTTCCCGCTGACTTTGATTTGCTTGAATACTGAAGTAGGAAGCTTAATCGTATAGAAAGTGAACTATTCAGTCTCCGTCAGGCTGAGTAGCAAGTTCTAACACGCTTTGGTTAAACGCTGAGTTTAATTCTTCTATTATGACAGAAAAGAAGCTTTCATATTCCTTGTATACATCGCTCTCGATTTCATTCGGTGTAACTTTATCATGACAAAAGACTTGATAGATTGTAGCCACGGCTATAGAAGTCTTTATGCTGTTTGTTACTTCTTCCTTCATGGGTTTACAGCACCAATTACTTTCTATTGATATTTTACAGCGCTGAGTGGATCTATACAACTCCTTCGTCCATTCGAAAATGGTCCTGTAAGCAGCCAATTTGGAAAAGCGTTGAGGTTGTAATGTAAAGTTAAAGGTGTCCTTGAACTTCACTGTTACAATGCTGTGTATTCTAGTGATCATATAGATGCCATCTTTGGGTATAGGCTCAAGACCACCGAGCAAAGCATTAAAAGCTGTATCATTTGGTGCTGGAGCATCGCCTACTCGATTGGAGGCTTCGTTACTCATGGCTATATGTTGCGTTAGTGCTGTTTTCGCGAAGTGGTCCCGTTAACATACTCTTTCCTTTCTGTGACTACTGCTTATGAAAGAAGAAATGTTAGGCAAACTAACCGCCAAAAGCTTTTGTAATCGCTGGTTTAATTTTTGCAGCTATGCCCTCAAAATATGGTAGCGTCATTCTAGCCTTTCTTGCTTTTTTGCAGCTTTAGTTTGGTGCGGTGGAAACATATATTTCGAACGATTTCGTTTTTTCCGATTGATGTTGTAGGGGAATAAGAGCTTGCTAATGAACTTACATGTAGATGCGGCTGCTATCATCGCTTATACCGGCTGCAAAATTACCTCACTTTTTCTTAATGGTCGAGAACAAGCGTGCTCTTAAATAATTATCACAGTATATGAGTCTCTGGTGGTAGTATTAACTACCAAAAACTACACAGACTCGCTGTCTTTCTCATTCGGCATTTATTTACAAACAATCAAGCCTAACCAATAACAAAACTAATACTATAGTCTTCCAAACCACCATTCCATACCGGATCCGGTCTAAAGACTAAACTGAAGACACAACTAATAAAAAACGGAGCTACCCAATTAAGGCTCGCTCCTCAATAATATGTTCATAGAGATATATTTGACTTTCCTTCTACTCTTTCTTTCCAGTGTTCCAGAACCAACCTCCTTTGATCCCAGAGTCACCTCTGGCAGTAGTAACTTGGTCTTGAGACTCATTCTTCGAAACACTGACCCAGTCCTTGGCATCAAATGGCTTCGACTTTCTAACCGTCTTCGTCACAGACGTGCCATCGTTGAAGAACTCAGTCTTGGTTTCTTTCAATTCAATTTCGTTGGTCTCCGTATTTGAGGTGTAAACGGAGGACAAGGACCTAGATACAACCTTTTTGCTATCATCATCGCTCTCTGTGGCTGTATTAGAAGGTGGACTGGTTGCTTCCACAAGAGCCACCTCCTTTTTGGCGATATCTACATTGTTCAAGTATCTGTTTCTAGCGTTTTCTCTCTCCTTACGAACGTTTGAATACATTATATTCTTCCAGTTCAAGTAGTCGTCGAACTTTCTGAAATAAACACCCTTCTCGCCCAAATCAATGGTTCCTCCGTTTATGGACGACTCATCGATGCCTTTCTCTTGGATTGCATTGTCCAAATCTTCTTTGGTCAAAATCTGGCCACGCAATTTCTCTTGTTTATAGTTAAGGAGCTCGACAGGAACTTCTCTGTTGGGGAAGAGACATCTCCAGTAGCCTCTCGCATCCCAAACTGATTCACCACCTTTGTTCAAGCAATTGTGGTAATACCTAGTCGAAGGTGTCCTGAATGAATAGTATCCAAATGGTGTCTTTCCACTGCGAACAGAACCCCCGAACCTGTCCAGAAATCTGCCACCGTAGAAGTCCCCCATTCCGTTGAAAACACCATCATATGGTCCCTCGCGACGTCTACCCCAACCTCTGTTGGAGTCACGAACCTCGTAGGGTTTGGGGTAGATAGCGTCAATGTCGGTTGTTTCCTCCAACTCCTTGATAGTAGACTCGTCGTTGAAAAACGATTTAAACGCCTTCCTGGCCTCCTTGAGCTGCTCGGACGATTCTCTGTCCAAGTCAAAAAGCCAGCCTAAGGAGTAGTCCTTAGCGAACACATTGAAATCTGCCAACGAATCGTTGGTGCGATTGAAGAAGCTCTTGGTAAACTCAGAAACGCTCTTTCTCATGTCATGAAATTGGGCAATCATTCTCTCGTACTCTTCGATGTTGGCATTGGTTGTTGCATTGTCTCTGTGTCTACGGTTACAACCATAACCAGAGTACGAGCCACAACCTGTGGAGGATTTGTCATTTGATTTGGACTCAATGTCCAAATCATAATCCAGTCTTTCACTGGACTTCGTCATACTGCCTTAATTGAACTAACTTGTCAATGCTACACTTCTACAATAAGAAGAACTACATTACTTCTTCTGTAATTAAGGATGGCAAACCGATTCTAGAGGTTAGGGTCTCCTTGAAATGGCATCACGTGAGGAAAATCGGTTCCGGAATTTTGCAGTAATAGAGGAGAGGAAGAGGAGTAGATGGTGTGGGGAAGAGATGGGAGATGGGGCATGGAAGATGTACGATGTAAGAAGGAAAAGTTGGACTAATAGTCTGGACTGATATAAAATCTGAAAATTCAAATATGAAATATGAAATATGTGGCTGTAGATCAGTGTCTTCTGTTAGGTTGACGTCTATCTTTGCTCAGTGAAAAATTGTGAGATCCATAAGGTACTAGCAGTTGTTCACGGCAAAAAGCTTCCACAAGAATAAAGCATAAACATTCTGAAAAATTCTGGGAGGATACACGTCTTCATTCCACCTTAGATAGCCTCCCTCAATACCTCTCCCTAAGCGGCACTCCATTCCACCACATATTGTATCCATCAAAACCTTTGACCTCTCATTTACCTACCTTTATCTTACACCCATGCCGCAATATATTAAACCAGACTGAAAAATTCAAGTCTATTCAAACCACTCCACATTAATTCCAATATACCACCACGTTCAACTATCATCTTCGCTTCTCACCGATATCACAGATGATATCAGTTGTGCGAGCGGTGTCCCGAAGACACTACTCCAAGAAATTGTCTTTAAAAGGCAGCTCCCGACTTACAAAGAAACAGGGCTCTTCGCTCAAAGTCCATAAGAATGAAGAGATCAAGTCAGTACACCCCACTACGCCTGCTAGAACAAGGTTCGCTCCCTCTCCCACTGGTTACTTACATCTCGGCTCGTTGAGAACTGCCCTATACAATTACCTTCTTGCAAAGAATACAGGTGGGCAATTTCTTTTGCGTCTTGAAGACACTGATCGTACTAGACTAGTAGAAGATGCCGAAGATAATATCTACCAAAGTCTCAAATGGTGCAACTTGGAAATAGATGAAGGACCTAATGAAGGAGGTCCATATGGTCCATATAGGCAATCGGATAGAATGGAGATATATAAGAAGTATGCACAAATACTCACAGAGCAAGGACATGCTTATCGTTGTTCTTGCTCGAAAGAGAGACTAAACAATTTAAGAGAGTCTGCTACGAAGTTGAAGCCTCCTACAACCGTTACCTATGATAGGAAATGTCTTCATGAGCCTACCACTTCTATTGAAGGTGAAGAATCGGTGCTTAGATTCAAATCCCCGGACGCATATGAACCTTTTGAAGACTTGGTGCATGGTTCTTTGAACCTTCAGCCACAATACAACTACAATGACAGAAGATACGATGACTTCGTGATAATAAAATCGGACGGAATGCCCACCTATCATTTTGCCAATGTAGTCGATGATCATTTGATGAAGATCACCCATGTGATACGAGGAGAAGAATGGCTACCATCTACACCTAAACATATTGCCTTGTATAAAGCTTTCGGGTGGGAACCGCCTGAGTTCATTCATATCCCATTGCTTACATCTCTTGAAGATAAGAAGCTATCCAAGAGATCTGGTGATATTGGCATCTTAAGTATGAAAGAAAAGGGAATACTTCCAGAGGCTCTTATTAACTTTGTAGCACTTTTTGGATGGTCTCCGGCTAGAGATGTTCCTGGTGTCAGTGCCAACGAATCAATGTCTTTGGAAGAGATCGTAGAAAAGTTTTCCCTCGATCACTTGACTAGAGGAAATGCTAAGGTTAACGATTCCAAATTGTTCTACTTTAACAAGCATCATCTTAATGAAGATATTAAAGATCCCCTGAAGCTCGAAGCTATTGTCGCTAGCTACTATCCAAAGTTTGAAAATTTAAGTGACGGAAAATATAGCAAAGAAACCTTCAAGAAGGTACTTCAACATTTGGGTCCAAGTTTGACTACTTTGAATGACGTCGAATCTACACACTCATACTTGTATCAACCGGTGGACTACGCTACTTTACCTGCAAGCATTGATAGAGAAATTTCAATTAAAGCTGCGGAAGTGTTGGCAAACAAGCCATTCAACTCGTTCAAGGAAGTGGTTAAAGACCTATTGGAAGACAACACCGATATAAAAAAGAAGGATATTTTCCAAACCGTCAGATTTGCGTTATCAGGTGGTACGCCAGGTCTTGGTGTTCCTCTTTTGGTGGAGATTCTTGGCGAGGTAGAATATAAGGAAAGACTCCTTTCTTTTATTACCTTTCTTAGGCTTTCATCATGACTTCATACATTCGCATTCTTGTAAATATATATCTATGTAGTGATGGCCTTTCCAGCAAAATCCATGAAGTCCGGAATTGTCGCCTCCTTATCAACTGGCTCAATCAAAGGGCCCGTGTAAATACAATGAACAACCATATCTGGATGATAGTAAAGACCAGTAAGTAATTTAGGCGTAACCAAGAAATACTGGGACTTGTTATTCTGACAGGCTGTGTGAACTAGGTATCTATGGGCCATTTTTTCGTTCTTGGGATCCATACCTTGATTTATTTCATCTACCACTCTGAATGGTGAATCCGTTAATCCTTGAAGTGACATAATGAAAAAAATTGTTGACACAGCCCTTTCACCTCCCGACTGTGATTGATGATCTAATATCTTCAATTCGGACTCTTGTCTGAATTTGACCAAGATCTCCAATTTCCAATCTTTGAATTTTTCGGCTTTTGCTAGTTCAACGTGTCCATCACTTGCTACCTTAGTGAACCTCTTATTGAATGATAGTGATATTTTGCGTACTAACTCCGTTAATGCTGGCTCCCATTCTCCACGCACCTTTTCTATTCTGGCATCAAGCTTGCTCTTTTCGCTTTTCAATCGAGGAAGTTCTTTTTCAGAAGTCTTTATTTCCTGTAATTTTCTCTTTAATGACTCAATTGAACTCAGATCAGCAGTCGCCATGACCGATCTTTCGTCTATTAAGAGTTGTATTTTTTCTCTAATCACACGTTCTGAGAAGTTATTAGCATCCACATAGGACTTTGCAAGTTCAGAAAGAATAGTACGCTCTTCCTCCGTGTAAGACATGCTCTGTTCCGCTATAGTTTTGGCAGCATCCCCCTTCTTAATCTTATTGTATTCAGCCTTCAAAGATTCGTACTCTTCTCTCAATGCCTCTTTCCTCTCCTCCAAGTCTTCAAGAAGCTTATTAACTGCAATTTCTCTGTTCTTTGCTTGTAGAACAGCAAATTCTAGTAAGTTAAATTCAATGGAAACTTTAGTCAACTCTGATACGTATTTAGCTAACTTAGATATGCAAACATTGGTATCTTTGTATTTGGATTGTATTTTTTCTTCCGTTGCTCTGATCTTCTCCGTATAATCCTTCTTTGAATCTCTTGTAATCTTCTTAATAAGTTCATCCGTTGTGGCAATTTTGGCTATGACTCTCGCTCTTTGATTTTTCGTGATGCTTAGTTCAGCGAGGCGGTCCTTTAGGGAGTCTAATTCTTTCTTAATCCCCTTTCCTTGGGTAGCTTTGTCGTTGTACAATTGCTGAAGCTTCTTTATTTCGCCTTTGATCGCTTCTTCTTTGTCCCTAGCTTCTTTCAATTGTTTGGACAACTCAGCCTTGGCTTCAGCGTTTATTCCACTAGAGTTGAAATAGAAAGACCTACCGATCTTTTCTGTGGAATAGAATACCTGTCTCTGTCCGTAGTTGGACCTGCCTGTAATGAAAAGTGTATCCCCAGCAATAAACTTCTTGAAAGGGCAATAGCCGTTATTGCCAGGAGTGGTCAATTGGGTTACTTGTTCTTTATTTAATGCTCTTCTGCAAACGGGAATATCTTGCAATTTTGCTACGTCGTAGAGCATACTGAGTACTTCTGCTGGTCCCGAAATGAAATCAGATAGGAATCCTTCAAATCCATATCTCCTCACCTCCTCCTGAGTATACAAAGTAGTAGCTTCTCTCTGGACTCTTGTCATTCTCATTGGGAAATTAATCCTTTTAGATTGGGCAAAGTTCTGCAAGTTCTGAAAGCTTTCCTCAGTAACTGTTGTAAAAGATAAAAGCGTGTTCTTGTCAATAACTTTCTCTAGGTGTGGAGCAAATGCCATATCTGTGACATTGCAACACACGGCTGGGGACTCAAAATACATCCCCTTAAATCGAGGTTCTGCTCTGAGAAGTTGATGTGCACTATAGGCTTCTTCTTGGACTTGACTACGATATGAATTCCGTGGTTCAAGAACAACCAATTTGTCGTTATTTTTCAATCTCTGTTCAATCTGTGTAGAACTATGCATTACTTGCTTGATCGCTGTGTGCTTAAGGTTCAATTTGTCTTGGAGCGTTTCTGCATCAGCATTTACAGAATTTAACTGATCATTCTTTTGGTTTCTCAAGGTACTTAGTTCTTCAATCTCATTTTCCTGTGGAAGTTCGATTCTGTCACGCTCTCTTATTAATGTATCTTTAGCGTGTTGAAGTTTTTCCAATTCTGCTCGTTTGTCGGCCGATCTGTTCTTCAATGTGTTAATATTGGATTTCAACAGCTCTATAGTATCGTAGATAGCAGTCGTATCCTTCTTTGTGTTGACGTATCTAGAATATATCTCTTTTTGGCTGTTGTCGGCTACATCCAACTCTGCTTGCTTCTTTTCTCTTGCACTTTGAGCATCTCTCAATTGATTCTGAAGTGGCTTCGTGCCATCTATGAACTTGGTCAATTTAGCTTTGGCCTCATCTCTTTTGCGCTTAGTTTCACGCTGCTGGAGTTTCAAGTCTGCCAATTGGGCATAAGGTAGAAGCTTTGTGTGATGTTCAATCTCAAGAGTTTTCTTTTCGAACTCCTTGAATTTCTTGGTTTCCTCCTCAAGCAGGTCCTTTTCCTGGATCAACTTTTCGAGCTTAGAACTTATCTCACTTATTGTTGTACCTAATTCTACACTGCGTGTATCTTTCTTGATCAAATCCTCGTGTAGGGCCAAAAGCTGCCCATCTCCTAGTGTTCTTTCCGTTTCAAGAAGCAACCTTTCAGGCGTAAGACCTGCAAACTCTGCCACGCGTTCTTGCGGCAAGAAGTGGCATAAATTATCCAATTGAATATTGAATCGTCTCCTCAATTCCTTGATGTTCGATTCCGTAGCTATTCTTCCATTTATAGTATAACGATTATCTGACTCCGTGAATTCTCTATGTATCACCACCGGAGGTTTATTATCGAAGTTCTTTAGTGTTATTTCTACAGTACTTCTTGTTTGGCCCGTCTTGATAATCGACTTGAGGTTCTTTCTCTTGATGAGATCAATCTTGCCCCCAAGACCCAAGCAAATGGCTGCTACAAGAGTACTCTTACCGGTACCATTCGGGCCAATGATCATGTTGAGTGATGGAGACAAGTTAAACTCTGCGTATGAGTAGGTAGTGAAATTTTTCACCATGACCTTTAGTATGTAGCCAGGGCGGTACTTGTCGCTGTTGTTGTTGTCATGTATTGCTGTAGAGTCAGCATCATCATCCATGTCAGCATCACTAAGCCGAGGCATGAACTTCCTTCGTTTCGGACTTGAGCTTGGGCCCGTACTGGACCTCGCTTGCCGTGTATACTGGCTGAAGTCGCCTAGACCCTCTATGCTAGTCATGGTATGGTGCCAACGAAGGAAGAGCTGAAGAGAGTAAGATCGATTGAAGAAGCCGTTTTCAAGCGTCTTATCAAAAAAGCGTGTCAACGCGACTTGCAGCAAGTTGGTGTGGTAGCGCTGCTTGATGGTGATGGTCGCTCAGGTGTAGAGGAGGTGGTGTGAAGAGAGGGTCGAACGGTGGGATGTGTGTGAGCGAAGTGAAGAGAACTGTAATTGAGACAAGAAAGAAAAACAGAAAGTGTGGATCTCAACTGATAAGACTGGTAATTTTAAACAACCATGTAGATGAGTGTACATTAGGTAAAAGGCTTTACATTATACATAAAGGGGAGCACATTGACTAAAGATCAACAGAATGTTAATGCGATCCAATGCGTATACACAAGACACACAAGACACACAAGAGATGTAACATTCAGTGCGACCACTTCAATTAATAGTGAGGAAGAAATAGATAATAAGGACACACGTTCTGCGCGGGTTGAGTAGTTGAGTATGGATTTTGCTTGTCACTACGATGCGTATTCATTTACTAAACCCTACGGTGAACGGAGAGGACAAAAGAGCATCTCCATTAATTATCTACGGCACCTATGCTTTAATTGCACTCTTTTCGCTGCCGATTACTGGACATGGCATAGAGCCAGAAACCTGCCAAATTCTTATCATGAGCAAAGAAAGTGTAGTAGGTCCCTCTTCCTTCCTGCCTCCTTTGTGTGTACTGGAACCAACGAACTCTCCTCTCACACCCCACAGCTTGCCTCTCGAGCTATCCCGTAGTACACTTCCTCAAGGTACATAAATTCAAAGGATTACTGTGGAACTCGCTGGCTGCGGAAAACGAAGCCTATGAAGAACACTCGCTGCGTCATTTTCATCTCTCCCAATCACCCGAAACATACATTACTTTATTACCTCTATCCACGATAGAAGGTGAATGGGGGCCCCATTTTAACAGCTCTTACCAGAGTAAGGTATTTAGTAGTCTATAAGCTGCTTCCCTATGACTGCCCCATTATGTCCCTCTTCCTCCGTGTTTACCTCCTCCGATTCTAACAATGAAGCCTCAGCACACCACATTCACACTCCACCTCCTGCCCTCTTCCAGCAAATACTTTTTTTTGCAGCATTCCTCACTCACTCATTCACAGCCATTGTCTCACGCCTCCTTATCCTCCGGGTAACCCACGAAACCTCTCAATCTCCCATCTTTTGTTCGTACCTCACTCTCAAATCACGCTTACGTAAGCCGTTGTTTACGTTTCCTTTACCCGCCAGATCGTATTTCCAAAACATCAACAACGACTTGATCTGTAGAAGACAGCCGTTATCCAGCATAGAATACGTGTTTCCAAGCAAAAGACGATATACAATGGTATGTAACCCCTTGAAGATCGCTGCGGCGGTTGTTTTTCCCGACAAATTGCAACTACTAACGAGTTTACTGTGTAGTCCCAGAACACCAAGACCTACAAAGACGCATTTGCCTTATTCGACAAGAAGGGCACTGGAAAGATCCCTGTTGAGCACTTAGGTGACTTGTTAAGAGCAGTGGGCCAGAACCCTACTTTGGCAGAAATCTCCGAGTTGCAGAGCTCCGTCAAGGCCAACGAATTCGACTTCGACACATACCAGAAGATCATAGGAAGAAAAGACGGATTCAAGCCATTGGGTTTGCCAGAAGACTACATCAAGGGATTCCAGGTTTTCGACAAGGAACAAACCGGATTCATTGGTGTCGGTGAATTGAGATACATTTTGACTTCCATTGGAGAAAAGCTCTCTGACTCCGAAGTCGATGAGCTTTTGAAGGGTGTCAATGTGACTTCCGACGGTAACGTTGATTACGTTGAGTTCGTCAAGTCCATCTTGGACCAATAAGTGATTTGGAGCGGAATTGATCACCTCGCTGCGTGGACTCTTTTTGGAATGTTAGAGATCACTTACACACTTCTGTTTCCCACTAGACAACCCACCCTGAAACATAATGTAACGACGTCAACACATAATCTACCTTAAATATTTATTTACTTCGTTTCTTCTTTCTTTCCTTTTTGCTATCTCTTTCGTGCATAGGTTCAGTATACAAAGATAGTTTGTTCAGACGTTTGCCGTCTCCCGTTGTAAGTTTACCCTATACTAACCATATCCAACTAAGACTAACAAATGGCACCATATATGTGTGTTTTGTGTGCAGGATAGTATTTCAGTGAATATTTCCCATATCATTATTGCTCCAAAGTTAACTGTTCAATTTGTGGTTGCAACATTCATATTAGACATGGTGGATAAGGTAGACGCCGTGGATGTTCAATTAGAAGCAGAGGACTTGCGCAAAAATGAACGTTTCCACCTATTTCCCTATGAAAGGTTGGAGGCTTTCACGTTAACTGCTGGTATCATCGGAGGATTGGCTGGTTTCTACGATGGAGTCAAGAGAGCTTCGTTACGATACCTTACAGAAAACAGTCATAGATTACCGAAGACAGTAGGAGGATGGTACTTTTACCACAAGAAGAAGAACTATGTGATGATTATTGACGGAGTCAAGACAGGAGTGAAACAAGGATTGAAGTATTCGACGTCTGTTGGAGGATTCTTCGGATTGGAATGGGTCATAGATAACTACGTTAGATGCAACAGTACTGATTTCATGAACACAACCGCGGCAGCAACAATCTATTCTGGTATATTTGGATCTTTCCAGAGACTTAGTGCTGTTCAAACTAGAAAATACGTCGTCAAGGGCGCTGGCTTGGGTCTTGGTTTGGGTTTAGCTCAAGATATGTTGCGATATGCCAGAGGAGGAGATGTCTGGTACCTTGAGAAGCTAGGCATCAGGGGCCCTCTGCAAAGTAGTCAGGTATTGGCACCAGCATAATTCACTAATATAGAACTACTACTTGTACATAGATTTAATGGCTACAGATGATAGCGTATGGTGTACGCAAATTAATAAATATAAATGACTATATTGTAATGCAGAACGATCGTATAGGTCTATATAAGAAACATGAGTGTTACTCCCCGGACATCTATTCTTCCTCATCATCAGTCTCATCCAAGTCTGGAACTGGGTATTTTAAGAGAGCTGCAATACCTGTCAATTGGTTTAGCTGGATACCAGACTCATGTAAACTAGAAAATATGAACACCTTAGCACCCAAGTGCTTTGCCCTCTCTGTCAAGTCAATGTAGCTTCTTCTGGTATCAATGTCATCACTCTTAAATAGGGCATCTGTCACCATCAAGTACCGCACAGCATCCAAGTCGAGTGCCTTGGTCACCTCCTCGAGACCGTACCAAGCTCTGCCGTCGTCTTCATTAAGCGCAGTTTGAAATTTGCCAAGAATATCAGACTCTTCTGAAAACTTGGTGTCACTCAACTTCTTTCTGGTTGCTGGGTCCTTCAATACTTCCTCTAATCCCTGTAAATATCCAGTGGATGCATGTGTAATAACAAACTTACTCTTATTCTTAAGGATATCATTGTATACCTTATTGTCTTTGCTTGAGTTACCTGAATTCTGTGATGCTGTGCAATCTTGCATTATCTTGTCGTACAACGACTTTGCTACAAACCCTGGCGATGCTAATAATATAACTTTCAATGAATTAAAGTCGAAATGTCTGAGCATTGTCTCCAGAACCATTGTTAAGAAAGAGTTCATTGCTTTATCAAGATCACGGGTTCCGTATTCACTATTCTTACGAGGAATCGACTTTTCCACCTTTGCTTTTAACACCGTCATGGTATCGGTAACATAGCATATATGGGCTACACCTTCTTCCAATATTACGGCACCAATGTCAGCCTTTTTCTCAATTGAGCACAAATCGTTTAAGATTGTCATGTCGTATTCGTCCCAATTGTCCTTTAAAATGGTCAAGTCCTTGTTCAACTCGATTTCTGCCGTGTGATAACTGTTCAATGGAACGTACTCGTTTGGTTCCATGGACTTTCCGCTGACTCTCATATTACTGTCTGAAGCTATGTAGTCGATGTCTTCCAACACCAATTTCAACTTGACCAAAACCTTCTCCATTTTGCTCTTTCCTTTCTGGATCTGTGCCTGGTTTCCTTTCTTGACGTTTCTGTACGTCAATACCTGGACTGTGTCCCCTGTCTTGAGCAAGTTGAACAAGTACCAGAGGTCTTCTGAGTCCTGGGGAACAAACGTAACCGCCACGTTCTTGTCCTTCAATTTGACTCTATTTTTCACAAGCATTTCTGTGGCTGTTTATTATTGAAATATGTAGTATTCCTGATTATTACAATAGCAGACTGTTGTTCTAGCGGCAATGGAACGAGTAAAGTAGTAGTGAAAGTCTTAGATTTTGATATCCAGTCACAATGATTTTGTTAGTAAGATGGTCCTTGCGCTGTATACAGGTGGTGGTGACGATGGTGATGAAGTGTAAGTAACCGAAGAAGATCTTAGTATGGTCAGTTAGAAAACGAGAGCTGACGAGGATATGATCAGAGGTTGGCTTGGATTAAGGGCAATATTTTCTTTCTTGGAAATTGATAAGAATTGCTTCCTTAGAGTGTACTACTACCTCTTCGCTCTATTTGAATGCATCACCTGATGGATGCAGAGAATTACTATAGAAGACACTGACCGATTCTATGTCAACAGCTTTTCTTTAAAAGCAAAGTTGTGGATTGGACTCAAGTGGGAGGGCAGTCTCATACTGATTCACAGTATAGGCAGGTGGCAACCTTCTTGTCAAATACGCCCATCAATAGCCAACCAACCAACTTTTAACTGCAAAAAATGAAAAATTCGCAGCTGATAATCGGCGCTACCATGTTTATTGGCTAGGGAACACTAATAGCACTACTAATGAAATGACAGATATTATAATCTAATCTCCTGCTGCTTCATTGGCGTTTCGTTTCAGTTTCACAATCTAAGCTGTCGCTGGTACCAAATTACCTCACTACAAGTCATTAGGTCTTCTTTCCTTTCTCTTAATTCGTATATATATTAGTCGAAGCTACATCTACTTAACCTCAGCCTTGACGATAGTAGAGTTCTTACAGAGCTCGCCTCTTTCGTTAACCAATCTCTTTGGCTCCTTTCCTTCCTCTGTGTATGTGACCTCGAGGTTCTCATTGGTGGAGAAACCTGGCTGGACAGCCTCCCAGACCTTCTTCTTAGGGTTCAATTGCTTCTCTGGGGTACCGTTGAAGTCTTCGAAGAAAATCTTCTCACCAGCCTTGGAGCCAGCTGGTGGGTTGACAAACTCAACAGTGTCATCCTTGGATGCACACAACACCATGGCGCAAGACTTGACACCTCTCATAGTAACTGGTTTTAAGTTGGCAACAACAATAACGTATCTTTGTTGCAACTCCTCAATAGGAATGTACTTAACCAAACCAGAACAGACAATTCTTGGACCTTCTTCATCACCCATATCAATAGTGGACATGTACAAGGAATCGGCGTTTGGATGCTTCTCGGCCTTTTGGATGAAACCGACTCTGAAGTCAATCATGGATGGGTTTGGAGGAGCAACAGGACCCAGAGCAGCAGCCTGCTTAGCGTTCTGTTCAGCCTTGGCCTTGGCCTTAGCAGCCTTCTTAGCCTTGGCAGCTTCGGCCCTAGCCTTCTTTTCTTCTTCGCTGATAGCAGCTACGCCTTCTGGCTTGGCTCCCTTGGCTTCATCAGCTGGGGCAGCAGCTGGGGAAGCAGCCTTCTTGTCTTTAGCAGCGACATCTTTAGCAGCGGCAGCAGCTGGCTTCTTCTTCTCCTTGATTTCTCTTGGGAGTTCGACTTTGTGGTTGACCTTCAACTGGTCCTCTTGTGGGACTTCGACCAAAGTGTTTTGGATCAAGTCTGCCCATCTGATGATATGTCTGTACTTGGCCAAGTCGTCGGTGGAAGACCACTTGGATGCTACGGGAAGAGCCTTTTCAAAAACGACCAAGTCAGCTTTGGAAGGAACGTTGCCAGCAATGAAAGTCTGGGTTCTTAAAGCGTTGTTCAAGGCGACCAATGACTCTTCTTCATCGAGTCTGGTGCTTAAAGTCTGGAACTGAGACGAAAGAGCCTTCTGTTCAGCAGACAATTCCGGGAATAACGATTCCTTGGCGGAGGAAACTTCCTTCAAGGATAACTTTGTGAATTTGCTAATCAAGTCAGCCATCTTGCCTTACTTTTCTTCTATATGGTTGACGGACTATCAGTGATAAGACGTTGGTGACTATTCTTTCTTAAGCTTCGATTTGTGGAAAAGTGAATTTTTTCAGACTAAATGGTCACGTGAGACGACTTGGATGGATTCGTAAATGTATTAGTATGGGGGTTGGACAGAGTGGAAGCGGTGGTGTTGGAACAAGAGGGTACTTGATTATGGAGAGGGATAGTTAAGGTTTTTATGAATTTACAAGGGAATTTGGAGAATTTTTGTAACATTGGTCGGTTGTTGAGCTACTTGTGATGACTAACTTGGTATCGATCTGTAAAACTAATAAGATGCAAAAAGTTCCAATTATTGAGAAATGTGGAAATACCGAATTTCATTTAATGTCAGTGCTCAAGTGGTATATCTTTGAAAGACAATTTTGGGAAAGTGAAATTAATATAGACTTCTAAAGTAGACGAGACTAGGTATAAGCTCATATCACGTCTGCTACTACATTCCCTGTTCATGGATGTTGACGTTGTAATGACTAATATGGTAGCGCCACAAGACCAAAACTCACCTGATTCATGGCAAGTGAAAGCGATAGCAAGAACTGCAAGGTTTGCCCATGCCTCCTACCCAAAAAGCGCAAAATCGGCCAATTACCCTTCGATGTTGAAACAGACTAGAGCCCAAATCCCCAGAAGAAGTTATTGGCCAATTGCCAAATTCTACACTTTATTTACAACTTCGTTTTCTTCTTCTTGCCCACCCATTCAAAAGCCTTGTATTTAAAAATGATTTTCTCACCAAGCATCTCACACATACAATAAGCACAACTTACCACACCCAATATATCTACCCCCAAAACACTACAATTGCCACCAAAAGTACCCAAGCCTCTCCCAGCCACTCTACTCTCAACATCCCTGAAATCAGCAACACTCTTCCTCCTCTCCTTCGCCCATTACCTCTCCCCCTTCCTCTCCGTCCCCCACAATCCGTGTGGTAGCGCCACAACACCTGATTTTTTACCTCGCATAAACCACCGTTTTCGGAGTCTTTTGTATTGAGAGTAACAGTTGTTTGCTAGTGGTTAGAGTACAGCGGCAGTACTAGTTGACATCGTGAGTAGTACAATAAGAAACCGCGGTGAAGTACTGTTAAATGCGAAGCAATTATGAGCAGTGAAGACCCCGAAGGAATCCTTACCGACAAAGATGATATGGCCAAACTGGTATGTTTACGAAGTATAGAAAGCGATATGGTATAGATGTTGTTGTAGAGAGAGACGCCGAAATTAGTGGAATTCGTCTATTTTCATGGGAAATAATTACCATATATTGCATCTATAACGCTATGGAGGTTGATACTAACTCTTACCCCTAGAAACGCAAAAAGACCAATAGAGCCTGCAATCATTGCCATAAGGCACATATGACATGTGATACCAGTAGACCATGTAAGCGATGTGTCCAAAGAGGACTCGAGTCGTCGTGTGAAGATGCCCCAAGAAAAAGGAAGAAGTATCTTGCAGATGTGCCCAACACGGCCCTCATGCAACCAAACCGATTACAGCATACGACTACCGTTGATTCCAGCAATGTATTAGGAAATGACCCTGTGAGATCCAATATGTTTCAAGCTACTTCGTTCCAACAAAGTGCTACACTTCCAGCCAATTACACTATTGGTGGCCAGGATGACATATATTCGTTGGGAAATTTCTCAAATGACAATAATACCAGTAATAATGGCAATCAAATGCGGTCGTCATTTAGTCAGAACCTGGGTAATCCTGGTCAGATCCAAGCTGCAGAATATATGCGCAAAGATTCACTACAGCCACAGGCAAAGAAGCCTTATAGCAGCCTGAGGAGAACTAATTTCCTCTCCTCGGCAGCAGACTTGGAATATTCGACCCTCTCCAATATTCTTCAAGATAACTTCATGCATGCCAATCATTCAACATCAAATGAAGGTACCCCTAACTCCATCAACCTTTCCCCCGCACTATCACCACATGCATTGTCGAATACAGTCTCCACGAATAGAACCATGACTTCTCCTGATGATAATTATATCACCAAACGTACCCAACAGAGATCGCCATATAAATCGGGACCTTCTCAGACACCATCACCTCACGATCAAATCACGACAAATACTACTAAAGGCACAAGGATATCGAATGCAAGTAACATCTATGAGAACCAAGGCTATCCCAAATGTGACGAGACAATTAATCAGTATTTCCTTGGACCAACGGAGTCTGATCATATACTGATGTTCCCGGATGTGATCACGGCTATAGAGTCAATGAAGGCTACAGACCCTGCGGTTTACATTGAGCGTAACTCGAAGCTGGCCTTGTCTTTTACAATTGGAATAGTGCCAGATGATAATCATTACACGAAAGCGGGCGACTCTCAGGATAATGAGTCCTTCTACAAAGAGCCCGAAGAAATCTACGCAAAGGTGAAGAAGCCTTTCTCATATACACCAGGCTACCATTCGTTAATTGCCTATTTGAGGAAGCGGTTTACCAAGCCTATGTTGGTGAAAATGGCGGAATCAATGGCAGCTTATAGACCTTCATTCATTGCTTGTACGAACTCCTTGAAGGAGGGCGACTTGATTTTTATGGAACAGTGCTTCCAGAGAACATTATTAACATATGACAATTTTATTAGAGTAAGTGGTACGCCTACGATAGTGTGGAGGCGTACGGGAGAGATAGCATATGTCGGCAATGAGTTTTGTATATTGACCGGCTGGACCAAAGAAGAGTTATTGGGCAAACAGAGAAAGTTCATTGTGGAACTCTTGGACGATAAATCAGTGTTGGAGTACTTCCAACTCTTTCTGAGAATTGCCTTTGGAGACTTTTTGGGAGCTACTATGACCGAATGCACGCTCCTTACGCCCAAGAAGGATGTGAAGATACGAACAGGATGTATGTGGACATTGAAGAGAGATGTGTTTGGCATTCCGATGATGATTGTGGGGAATTTCCTCCCGATTTTGTAAGAGCATATGTATTTATTAGTGTAAGATACGAAGTAAACGAAGTTAAGAGTTTAGCAGCATGAATTTAGGAACAGTGTAAAAATTATGAGCATATCTTGAAAGTAAGATTATCTATTGAAGATATGTATTATTGACAATGTTGTAAAACATGGCTAACATTATTATTGTTAATCAATTCATTCTATTTTTTGATTTTTATGTAGCTTGCAGTATGTACAAAATTAGTTGCAAAATGGGTAAAATTTGCAATTCTCATTTTTGATTTCGTACTCCAACAACCAAATTGCTGCACTATTCAACAACAACATCTTCAAATTTTCCAAACGGCACCAAATATCCCAAATTCCACTTATAGGGATACTGTACGTCTATCCCAACTTCATCTTCTTACTTTCCCAAGATAATTCCCACTCAGATACTGCAACCCACACACTTTCACAGCCCCATTCCTTAACTATGCGCACCCTGGACTCACGCAGTGCACTGCGTAATATGGGGCTGTCCTGTTTAGGAAATGTCACGATTGGCGGCTAGATGCCAGTAATTGCTAAGGGCAGGGATTTGAATAGCCCTTCTGTGAGCTGTATTATAGTTTGGCTATCGTTTGTAAGTACAGATTTGTTGCATCAGTTTGTTAGATAAGCTCGTACTACATATTGTTGAGTGAAAAATCCATAACACGCTGTGTGAAAAATTGTGCCTACGTTCTACAGTCTATTGTCTCTTGTTAGGTACTTTGCTGTTGATTATTGCTATTAGTTAATTGTTAATTGTTAATTTGGCGAGTACTATATATATCTGGAATCGCTTTATACTGTCAATTTTCAATTGATATTAGATAATTGATACTTGATACTTAGTATTTGTCGTGCTCAATTGAATCAATTGCCCATCCATAGATACCATCCAGTTTGTTAAGCAAATTCATTCTCATTTGAATCCATCTTGTGATTACAGTCTCCTGAATACTTTATATTCAGTTGTGACATAACCATCGCAGTCCCCTACTCTTGTTCCACACCCTTTCACAATTACTTCGCCCAACGATATATCCCTTTCCCTCACCTCGTCTCCTCATCTACAAGACTCCTCCCTGATGACTCTGGCCCCGAATAGCGGATCTACCGCTAAGTTAACGCCCAAGTTGTTGGCTACAGTCTCCGTGATTTGCCTTGGATCCCTTCAATTCGGATACCACATGGCAGAATTGAACTCCCCAGAGCAATTGATCTCGTGTAGAGTATCGATCCCCGGCGGTGTCCCGTACGAACACTCTTGGTTCGGATCTCATGGCTTCGTTAGATGTATCAAGCTTTCCCCACAGCAAGTCGGCTTGGTCACTTCGATCTTCAGTATCGGAGGTTTGCTTGGTTCGTTCTACGTGGGAACAATTGCTGACGCTATCGGAAGAAAGAAGACTAGTTTGCTCCATTGCTTGTTTTTCTTGATAGGATCTGGTTTGAATGGTCTTAGCAATTCATACTACGCTTTATTGTTTGGTCGTTTCATCTGTGGATTGGGTGCTGGCTCTGCAATTGTCATTACTTCGTTGCTTATAAACGAAATCGCTCCACCCTCGTCTAAAGGATTGTTGGGATCAATGAACCAGGTAAGTATCAACGTCGGTATCTTGTTCACTCAATTATTGTCATTGAAATGGACAACAGACAACGATTGGAGACTCTTGTTGTTCATGGCTGCATTGATTGCATTGGTAAACTTTGTTCTCATCTTGTTGTACGTAGAGGAGTCGCCATTATGGCTCTTGAACAACGGATTATCTACCCAGGCATTCACAGTATTGCATAGATTAAGAGGAGGTAACTACTCAGAGTCTCAAAACGAGGTCAATAGTTGGAAAAAACATGGCGCTGGTTCGTCAGACGAGGACGCTGGATTATTGGATGGTCAATCCCTTGAGGACGGACTGGGACCTTCTCGTTCTAGAAATTCCACAGTGACCGTCAAAGAATACTTGACTTCGTCTGAGTATAGTAACTCTAAGATTGTAGCTACAGGAATCTTGATTCTCCAGCAATTCGATGGTGTGAATTCGATCATTTTCTACGGTGTCTCTGTTTTGGTGACCATCTTCCCAAACCACGCTATCATTATCAACTGTTTGATTTCTTTGGTCAATGTAGTAGTAACATTTGCATCTGCCACAGTGGTTGACAGTTTGGGACGTAAGCCACTTTTGTTGACATCAGTGACGTTTTTGGGACTTCTGACAATTATGATGGGTTTCGGTATTATTTACACGAACTCGATATTATCAATAGTTGGCACATTCACATACATAACATTTTTTGCAATCGGCATGGGCCCCATTCCGTTCCTCTTAGTTGGTGAAGTCACACAACCAAGAGCAAAGGCGCTGGCGCAAAGTTGGGGTACCACCATGAATTGGTTGGCTACATTTATTATTGGGTATGCCTTCCCTATTTTGAAGAACTCATGGATCGGAGGAGGAGTATACTTCATTTTCTCGTTCATGTGTGTGGTCAGTTATTACTTCATCAGCGAGTGGATTCCAGAGACTAAGGGCCACGATACTTATGAAGATGTGTGGGGAATCTCTTCCAACTAGACTGGAGGGAGCCACATGTATTTCTTCGTAGATTCGCCTTGTGAGTAGAAGTTAGTTAGCTAATGCATGTGCAACAAGAATTTCCTTGTAGAAATGTCCCCAATTATTACCGGGTGAACCATCTACTTGTAGCAATCCAAATATCAGCTTATTTATGATGCTACTATTACAACTGCTCTAGAAATCTGATTCTCTCCTATGATCATTTTGCAGCTTTTGCAGCAGCAAGTAGATCTCCAGTAATACACTCATCACGCGTTTGTCACAATATGTCACCTAGGGCTACAGCCCTACTCACACAGATTTGTCGCTTGATCACTCCACATGCACGCCAGAAGTGCACTTTTCTCCTCACGCTGCGAACAAAACGTCCCTCAGTTAAGAACTCTCACCCCCTTTACAGACGTTCATAGTGAGCTCTTCTTCCTGTACACACATCCTTCACGTGAGCTCTCAGAACTGCTCAATTTTTTCACGAAGACTCCCAGTACTGCGACAGAGACAGCGAGAAAAAATTTATCAAGCGGTTCTTAACTTAAGTGAAATTGGACTTCTCTTTCTTTCCTACAAGTTATACTTAATCTAGATCATTAACAATGCCTACCAGATTAACTAAAACCAGAAAGCACAGAGGTCACGTTTCCGGTATGTACTAGAAACAAGAGCGTCCAAGAGACGAGATACGTGGAACCAGTGGAGTAGAAGATTGGCTGTAGATGAAAAACCAGTGGAAGCTGAAAAAAGAAGACGTAGTAGAACGAGAGAAGAGTTGAAGTAAATAATCAGTAATACGATCAAGAGAATCACATAGAGAATCATATTTCATTGAATTGGGCTCCTGTTGTTAAACAAGATGACTTGAAATCCTACCATCACATCACATCAAATTTTCACACTAGTAGAGAGAGTATCCAGCAACGAACTGCGTTGGCGAATCACGGATAATAACACCATTAATGTTATGAAATAACTAGTAGCTCATCATATAATCATCAAGAATGAATCCAGCAAATTACAGTGAATCCAACAAGTATTCACAGCCAGTCTTCATTAACACAACTTTTCACGAATAATTCAATTTGAATTTTATACTAACTAACTATTATAGCCGGTAAGGGTAGAGTCGGTAAGCACAGAAAGCATCCCGGTGGACGTGGTAAGGCTGGTGGTCAACACCATCACAGAACTAACTTGGACAAGTACCATCCAGGTTACTTCGGTAAGGTCGGTATGAGATACTTCCACAAGCAACAAAACCACTTCTGGAGACCAGAGATCAACTTAGACAAATTGTGGACTTTGGTTGAAGAGGAGAAGAAGGACGAATACTTGAAGTCCGCTTCTGCTTCTGCTGCTCCAGTCATCGACACCTTGGCTGCCGGTTACGGTAAGGTCTTAGGTAAGGGTAGATTACCAGAGGTCCCAGTCATTGTCAGAGCTAGATTCGTCTCCAAGTTGGCCGAAGAAAAGATCAGAGCTGTCGGTGGTGTTGTTGAATTAGTTGCTTAATTTTTTCTTTCACACTAGGGTTTCTAAGTTATATCATGTACTTTCTATATATTTTACATACTCTTCCGAAAGGATAAAATAAATAATTGTATTACGTTCAAATGAGTGTACTGGGAGAGTAGATTGTTGGATATACGAAATTAAGAGACTGGAGGTGAAATGAAAGAAAACTAGCGTTACCTGTGCTACTCAGAAAAAGGTTGAAAATACTACAGGAGCACAACTGTTAACAGAGTTTACAGTTGAAGTACAATTACTAGAATACGCAAATAAAATTAACACAATCAACATTAGAACCCGAGAAGTCTTAGCGATAGCTCACTACGATATTCCGAATTAGTTCTACCACTTCAGCTAAGCTCTATTGATGAAAACCATAATTGTTATTCTACACCGCTATTGACGCAGCAATACAATTTTTCACAATTTTCATCAAAGCTCTTCCACCACTGCTCCCATACGGATTACCACTAAATATATACAGAGTTTTACAGCATGAACACCCCAAAATTGTGAAACGCCACAATTACTTGATTCCCCCAAAACTAGAGAATTTCACTCTTATTCTTTACTCTCCATGTTCACATCACTCTACCCTTCTGTCTAAACTCACCTCTTCACTTCTTACAAAATACCACCTCCACCACCAAACCAAACTTACAATTATGTTACTGCGTCACGGGCCTTACTTCCACCCAATTTCCAAAATCAGCCATCCCATCACTCCTGCACAAATGGCACTCTGTTTACATTTCCAAACTCATCAACTCCATTGGATCGGGCAGGTGTCAGTGGTGGAGTTTTTCCAGGACCTTTATTCTTCCTTGTAGGTGACAAGGTCGGACATGCTAGTCACAGGAAGTAGAGTGATTCGTCTAGCCCGTTGGAAAACAGAAAAATTGCATTGTGTGTCTTTTAGTTCACCTCTTTTATCGTATAGATCTCTGTTCTTGCCAGTAGAATATAAAATGTCATTAAGCAGTGGAAGCTCGGTCCACAGCACTGCTGTGGATACCTCGGAGAACATTTGGAAGCCACAAACTGCTGTTCCAGAGCATATCAAAAAGTTGTTGGTGCCTAGCGGCCCCAACAAGGGCGTTAACTATATCTTAGCCTTCGTGCAAATAGTACGTCTTTTGAAGACCCAGAAGAGAACTGGATGGGTGGACAGAGGCATTCCTCCGGAAAGAGTGGAAAGTATTAGTGACCACATGTACAGAATGTCGATTATTTCGATGACCATACCTAATGAGAACATAGACATCAACAAGTGCGTGAAAATAGCCCTTATTCATGATATTGCCGAAGCATTGGTTGGAGACATTACTCCCTTTGGCGGAGTGTCAAAGGCAGAGAAGCACCGTCGTGAATTAGAATCGATTGAGTACTTGTCTGAAATCATCAAGCCTTACAACGAGTCATTCTCCAAGGAGATCTTGGAGTTGTGGTTGGACTACGAAGAAATCAGAAACATCGAAGCAAGATATGTCAAGGATATCGATAAGTATGAGATGATCCAGCAAGCCTGGGATTACGAACAAGACTTCGGTCTTACCTACGACTTAAGCGAATTCTACGACTCCAGATCCGCCATTGTATCCAAGGAAATTGGGGAATTGTGCGATGAGGTGATCAGACAAAGAACCGCCTTCATTGCCGAATTGAAGAAGTAGGACCGATTTGCATAACATCTACTTCATCTTGCATTATATGATCAGTTTTGTATCTTTCGTGTAGTATTAGTTTATAGATATTTATTTATTTCTACGAATGAATGTATATGGGAAGAGCATTATTGGTAGAAATATGCAGCTATGTATAGTAGGATTTGTAATAACGAGTTTTGGGAGTTATCAGACAAGCCAAGTTTATACTTCTATTCCACCAGGCTAGGAGTCAGCGCAGCACCATTAACTACCAAGCCGCAAACCGCATTTACATCTCTATAAACGCCATTCCAAGATGAAATCCCAAACAATTCCCCAAATTTCAATTTTCTTCCCGCTTCGTTTCAACTACGGATAGCACCAACTAACGACCTCCCCAATGTACCATCCCAGTCCACCTCTTTTATGTCCTCTCTATCTCCCATCTTTTTGCAATCATTATAAGCGCTCGTAAAAGGAGAGTATCTGCAGGAATTGAGTATACCATCTTCTCTTTGAAAGATTGACAGATGCTGACAATTAGATGGAGTAATGTCTTCTTTTGGTAGGTATAATTTGTGTTATTGAGAATTACTCGAGATGCCCGAACCAGTGGAGGTGAAGACGACGGAAAACGCTTCCAAGCCCGAAATTGGGGTGACGGGGCGTAAAATCGTCTATGGTAAAGATGGCAAACCGTGAGTATATATAGTACTGTGATGGAAGACATGAAATATGGAGAATTAACCAATTTTATTAGATGTCGTTCGTGCAACAACTTATTGGATTTCCAGTTTGCTACTGCTGGCATGAAGGGCGCTCTGGCAGTGCCCAGTCCCAAGGTGAAGGAGGAACAGCCTGTCGCCGCCAAAAAGGAGAAATACAACCCATATGCGAAGGACATTCCACCTGATGTGGAAGTGCTAGGAAAGTCTTCGTGGACTTTGTTGCACGCCATCGCAGCTACTTACCCAGAAAAGCCCGACAATAAGAAGCAAAGTGACATGAAGCAGTTTTTGAAGTTATTCGGAAACTTCTACCCTTGTTGGTTCTGTGCCGAGGATTTCACTAGATACATGTCTAAAAACGAGCCTAAAGTAGAAACCCAGGACTCGCTTGGAAAGTGGTTGTGTGATGCTCATAACGAAGTTAATGCCAAGTTGGGCAAGCCAAAATTCGACTGCAACCTCTGGAAGAGAAGGTGGAAAGATGGTTGGGAAGATCAAGAATAGGGACTTCCATGGTAGGATATGGAAAAAAATGAAAAATAGTTTCCGACACAAATACCAGGACTGAAGTTTCTTCTGTACATACATAGATTCTTAACTCTGACTACAACGTTATCAACCTTGTAAATAGACATATATATACGCTAACAAATTTGATGTATTCCGTTATGTCGAAAACTGTCCTGAATGCGACAAGAAATATGAAATGCGACAATAGCAACAATTAGTATGGATGAAACTAAGAGCATTGAGCTAAACCATATCATTGCAAAAACCCTCTTTCGAAGAATAACTCTCAATTGCAACTTGGTTCTGTACTATCATGTCACAATTATTATTAAAAGGTTTGCAAACCACCAACAGGACTATTGGTTCTCAGTTGAGCCTTAACACTCGCCGTACTTTCTTGGGTGGATGGTTTAAGGCTTGGACCACCCAGAGGTTGATTTACCCTCCAGCACCACTGGAATTCACCACCAAGAACCGTATTATTCCAAACTACATTTCGTCAAGCACCGAATTATATGACTATACCTTGTTCAAAGAGCCCGTGTTGTTAAACTTCACCTACGCAGACCCGAAGTCAAACAAGGTTACCCAGGCCCTTTTCGATATCTTGAGCAATAGTAAAAAGTACCCCAAAGATTCGGAGAAAAATGCTGTTTACTTGGTTAACATATCGGCAGATACCGAAGGAGGCAGAGAGTTGATGCAAACTTATGTCGTTGGTAAGCAAATACCAGCGATTATAGTTCTAAAGAAACAGGTACCAGTAAATAGATATGTGCCTAACTTGGACACTTTCAGCGAACAGGATTTGATTGAATGGATCAAGACTATTGAGTAGGCATGCTGGCAGCAGGAGAATGTTCAATTGTGGAATCTTTTCACAGGGACTAGTTTATTATGTATGTTACATTCTAAAAATTGAATATTGGATCAATTAGGCAGTGTGAAATGTAGAGAAAGCTGTGAATTTCGAGAAAGAGGCGAGTATTCGTAGAGATGTGAAACAACGCCATTGGGTCCTTATTAGGTAAAAGGAGTATTGTAGTTGTAGACAAAGAGACTATACACCAGCCCAAGGCTCAAATCCTAAAAGACGGGTTCGGGAATTCAATACTTGAATTCAGTCCAATTAGACAACTAGATTCCACGCAAATGAAACACACTCAAATGGTAGATGTTTAAGATAAAACGACGATCTGATATGGGCGATTTTTGTTCAGAGTGGCTGTGAAAAATGGGTTTCCCGACAGGCATTCCGTAACTCTATTTGATAAAATTGCCCAATCAATGCCCTGGACCGCGATACCAAGGCGTTCCTTACATTTTGACATCTCTCCAGACCCTCAATAAGCTTTGGAAACGACGGTTTCCATTCCATGGTCACCACCATGGCATGGTAATCCGAATGGCTGTGAAATCGCTCTCCGCCAAAAGAAATTCCACCGGCTTCTCAGGCCGAGGGAATTTGCTAGCCCACTACTGACACTGCGAGACAGAGTAGCACCAATACAATCACATCAAAGAAAGATTGTTCCTAGTCAAGATTTAGGGTTCGCTGACCAGGCTGGCCGAACCCGCTGCAACATCTCCAACCGGATTCCGCCCTCCATCTTCCCTACTTTTCTCAGCCCTCCGTCCTCTGTAGCCTTCACTAATCCACCGACTACGGATAATCATGTCCCAAAACGGAAACACTGAAAAATAGCGCTAACGTCAGCAGGAAAATTTACTATTAGTAATTTTTTATGAATACCGGTGGTGAAATATTAGTCAGTATAAGAAAGCAACGATATTCCTTTGTCAGCACAGTGTAAAGTTGTATAGCACGGCGGTGATTTTTCGGGATACAGACAGCATATATAACGGTTAGAACCAGTAGACAGTTTATTTCAGCAGCAAATCCGTCGTAAAGTGCCCAATCTACCACTTGTCCGTCGTATTTCAGTCTTTTTCCACTCCACAGTTCAACCAGTAGGTGGTACCACCAAGCAACATACACTAAAACACATCAAAACACAACAAAATGGCCTCTCGCACACCGCTTACGTCGCCTAAAAAGGCCAAGATACAAAACCCGATCCCTTCAACCAACCGGATCCCAGACTTGAGTCACATGCCTTTGATTTCACCAGTGGTAACCCCTTCAACAAGATTATCGGACACCCCAGTACCTCCACCCGAGATCTCGGACGAAGTAAGACACCAATTGGCATTACCAGACACTCTCCCAAAAGTCAACTGCTTGGCAAGAGCCAGAATCCCAACAACTCAGGGCCCAGAGATCTTTCTCCACTTATATGAGAACAATATCGATAAAAAGGAGCATCTAGCCATAGTCTTTGGAGAAGACGTGAGATCCAAGACCCTCTTCAAACAGCGTCCAGGTGATACACAACAAGACAGAATGACCAGAGGTGCCTACATTGGAAAGCTTTTCCCTGGAAGAACATCTGCCGATCGTGACGATAAGGCCAATACCGAGTTGAAATTCGAAGCCAATGGGGAGTTGATCAGAGAAGCTGCTACTACATACCAAGAGCCAGTATTGGTTAGAATACATTCTGAGTGTTACACTGGAGAAACCGCTTGGTCGGCCAGATGTGACTGTGGTGAGCAATTTGACGAAGCAGGCAGAATAATGGGCGCAAAGGGTCATGGATGCATGGTCTACTTAAGACAAGAAGGTAGAGGTATTGGTTTAGGTGAGAAGTTGAAGGCATACAATTTGCAAGATTTGGGAGCAGACACTGTTCAAGCCAACTTGATGTTGAGACACCCAGCCGATGGACGTAATTTCTCTTTGGCTACTGCCATTTTGTTAGACTTGGGCTTGACTGAAATCCAGTTGTTGACAAACAACCCAGACAAGATCCTTGCTGTGGAGGGTAAGAACAGAGAAGTCAAGGTTTTGGAAAGAGTGCCAATGGTTCCTTTGGCTTGGAAGTCCGGTGCTGGTATCAAGTCTAAGGAGATAGAAGGTTATTTAAGCACTAAAATCGAGAGAATGGGGCATTTATTGGAGAAACCCATTAAAATCAACTAGCAATTAGCTGGTACGACTAACGAGATAGAGGATTAAGATACATTGAACATCTTTTCACTAATAGTCTAGGGAGACTTCTTAGGTTGAGATAATCATAATAAAACGCCGCTGATGGCACGAACGTCAAAGCGGGACAGAACTGGAGAGCATTTCAGGTTGTGCCAGTAGATTATGCCTAATCACATATACATAGTTTCATGGTTATTTAAATACAAGTTACGGTAATGCTAAAAAAACAATAAGATCAAAATGATTTGTGAATGTAGTGGAGAGAGAATGGAGCGTAGCCAAGAGCAATATTGATAAACGAGGATTCATGGGAGCTTGACAGTACATGTATTTGGTAAAATTCATAGTTTGTTAGCCGAACGTTGAAATGGCTGCGAATTAATGCACTCAAAGAGTGTTTCTACTATCTTGAATCCGATCTTTTTTTGATTTCGTACAGTATTTTCCAGGCAAAATTCGCACCCCCATTAACAAGATTTCGCTCAAGTAGCCTAAATCAAGGCGCGATAATTTTGTCTAGTCTACGTTTCTAAATACTAAAGAACAATTTTCATTTGCTATAAAAAAATCACATACAAAATGAATAATATACGTTCTAGATACTTATATATTTCTTTTCATAGTTAGAATACTTTTCACAATTGAAGACTAATAAAGTTTGAGAAAAGATTAAAAAAGTTCGCGGAAAGACGGGAAACTAAAATGGTGAAAGTCAAAAAATGTGGTTGCAAACGGAACCAATATTTACTAACCACCCATAAAT